>APFE031036135.1:19444-38067 GCA_000404065.3 Pinus taeda | reverse complement strand
TAGGGCTTGGTTGGTTCATGAGACATATCTTTATATCTTCATAGTTCATTGAGAAATTATTTGTGTATTGTGAAGAGGATTTCCACATGATTGATAATACATCGTTGGGGTTTTATGCTGGTGCTTTCCCCTGGATATATCTTGTGTTATGTGTTATTATTTCTCTTGATCGGCTATTCATGTTTCTACTTGATGTTGCTCATGAATTCAATTATGCTTCCACTTAACGTTTTTGTAGAAGTAGAACAAGTATTATGCTTTAGGACATTGCATATATTAGTTTGTTCTACAGGTGAAATTTCTACATGGTATCAGAGCACAGGTGATCAAGAAAGAACAATATACTAGCAGGAGAAATTCGAAGTTTATTATTTGGGATATAGATCTCAAGTTCTTATCACATTTATTTCATCGATGGCATTCTATGGTTTGAGGCTTGAGTATGCCCTTAATGGCAGCTCAAACTATATAGCTTGGAAGGATCACATGGAGGCGGTTTTGGAAGATAATGGTCTAAAGGATTTCATTGATCAAGAAATCCCTAAGCCTACTGACAAGACTGAGTAGGTGGAATGGAGGAAGTATGTGGCTAGAGCTAGGAGAATTCTCTTGGAGGGAGTGCGAGATCAGATTGTCTTGAGCCTCCATGGGAAGGAGACTCTGCATGCAATGTGGAAAACATTGAAAGATTTATATCAGAATAGCAGTGATCAGAGGAAGCTGGCACTAAAGGACAAAATTCGAAAGATCAAGTGTGAAAGGGATGAGACGATCTCTATGTATCTGACCAAGCTCATCACATGCAGGGATGAGCTTGCAGGTGTAGGGGTCATGACATCAGACGAGGATATGGTGAGTCTGGCACTCCTTGGCCTTCCTAAGAGCTGGCGTAGCTACCAGGACTCGGTGAATGGAAGGGAGAAACTACCAGATTGGGAACGAGTATGGTCGGATTTGATGCAGGAGGAGATCCGATGGAGCACCAAAGACAGTTCTTCATCTATGCATGATGATGAGAATTGTGCCTTAGTCAGTAAGGAAAAGAAGTGGAAGGAGAATGTTTCTCTTTCCGAATCCAGTTCTTCCAATGATGGGAAGAAGGTTGACAAATTGAAAATGTGATGCTTTCGCGGTCATGAGATGGGCCATTATGCTCCAAATTATCCATGGAGGAAATCCAAGTAGGGATCTGGGGAAGGATTTGAAGGTGAGGCACTTGCTTCACAATTTGAGTTGGATTTCACACTCTTCGCATGCATGGTTTCATCCATGGTGGTAAGTGGTTGGTTTCTTGATAGTGGAGCTTTGATTCGATCAAGTAGGCAATAATAAATGCTCCTGCATTAAAAACTCCCAATTTTTCAAATCATTTTATTTTATACACTCTAGCATCTGATTCATCTTACACAACAGTGCTGACACAAATCAATGATCAAAACTTGGAAGCACCAATATCATTTTATTGTTAAAATCTTTAAGGTGATGAAGTTAATTACTCTGAAGTTGAAAAGTAAGCATTTTTTGTATTCAAAGCCATTAAACACTTTAGGCCCTTTCTCTTAAAGGCTCACACAAAAGTTATAGTCCCTTTTTCAACAGTAAGACAGTTACTAGTTCAAAGGGAATTGGGAGAAAAAAAGGGAAAACTGGGTCACGACATTACAAGAGTATGATTTGGACATTAGACCAGTAAAGATTGTAAAAGGCCAAGGTTGTTGCAGGTTGTTAGCAGGGTTTTCTAATATTCAGGAACATGAAGGTACAAACAATATTGAAGAAATCAAGGAGTTAAGTACCATCAATCCTGAATCCCAATATGCAGATTTGATATTTTATTTGAAAAATGGATATACTCCTTCTAATCTTTCCTATAAAAACAAACGTGCCATACGACTCAAAGCAAAAAACTTCATGATGATTGATGATGTGTTGTTCAGACGAAATTATGATTCGATTTTGTTAATATTCTTAGAAAAATCTGAAGCACAAAAGGTCTTGCAGGAGTTACATGACAATCCAACAGGAGGACATGTTGGAGCTGATACAACAACTCACAAAATTATTCATGTTGGGTATTATTGGCCCACCTTATTCAAAGATACTCGTGAATATGTAAGGAAATGTAGAACATGTCAAACTACTAGTGGACGACAAAGGAAGCCCGCAACTCTGAGGCAATCATTGAATTCATAGACCAATTCATCATTACTAGGTTTGGTGTCCCAAACGCTCTTATTTTTTATAATGCATCTTAATTCTCTGGTAATTCCATACTTGAATTTGCTATCAAAAGATGATTCAAATTGAAATATTTTGCAAACTACTACCCTCAAGGTAATGGTTTAGCATAATTCACCAATAAAAATCTTATCAAAATCATTAAGAGAACTATTCATCAGAATCAAAAGAATTGGCATAAGTCTTTGATATTTGCATTATGGGCAGACCGTATAACACATAAGGCCTCAATAAGAACTTCTCCATTTAATTTAGTGCATGGAGAGGAGGCTGTCATACCAGCAAACTTAATACTTCCATTACTAGCCTTAGTGCAGTTTATTGAAGAAAATCCCTCATCTTCTATTCAATTGAGACATAATCAGATCCTGAAATTAGAAGAAGAAAGGGAGAAAGCCCGAACTACACATGCGAAGCATCAACAAATTATTAAGTCTTCTTTTGATACAACTTTCTCTGGCCCAAAACTTTTACAAGTTGGTGATCTTGTTTTGAAATGGAACAAAGCCCACGAGGATAAATGAAAACACACTAAATTTCAGAAAATGTGGCTCGGACCATTTCAAATCAACGAGAAGATAGGCCCATCAACATTCATATTGCAAGATCTATCAGGAAAGAGAGATTCTCTTCCTGTCAATGGGCTTATTTTGAAAAAATTCTTCACTTGAGGAGTAACCCCTGTTGAGAATGCAACAAGATGATGGAGCTTAGTGAAAAGAAGTCGCCTTCACTAAGTGGGCCCGCTGGGCAAGTTTTGGCGCAAAGTCTATTTTTAGACATATGGATCATGGTCTATGAGTTGCAAGATGATGTTTATGGATGATTGGTCATGTTGGTAAAAATAGATGGACTTCTATTTTTAGACAACAATGGAGGTACTGTCAGTCTAAATATAGAACAGTCGAATATTATTAGCCCTTAATAATATTTGGACTATAAACATTATCTTATTCTCTTGGAGCACTTCATTTCGAGCTACGGATGTGGCACATGCAACTGGTTGAAGGAAATACGTGGTTCCTTTGGGTTACTTGAGCTATTGCATGCAAGACTTCAATTAGAACTCAACTGGTTGAGTTTGGTGGAGTTGGATGTGGAGTTGATGGAGTTGTGTTCAGTTTGACTTGGTTGAACTAGTTGTATTTAGTCTAATTGACAAATAGACTAATGTTGAGTTGTGTGAATTAATTATTAATTAATTCACTAATTATTAACTCATAAAGAAACTAAAGAATACATCAGTTAACTTAGTGCATGGACAGTTCAGTGGAGACAAGTGTTAGAGGTGAGTGAAAGGGCAAGACAGTTGTCACTTGTGACTATAGTTATGCATGTGATTTGCACAATCAGTGGGATTGAGTATGCCAATGAGTTTGCGCAGTGTTACACAAGGGAAACACGTGAATGGTTCATTCATTCTCATCATTCTCTATGCAGGATTGCGCAGTGGAGGCAGGCAAGCAGCGGAGGAGATTTGAGCCAACGATGGATTCAGATCTGAGCTAGTTTGTGTGTAACAGGTTGAGATAGTACTGACTACTTGTGAGGAGTATTGTACTATGTATTGTTACATTTTCTCAATCAATATAATATACAGATAGTTGGGGGTTTTCAGTTGTATGCTTTCCACGGGTACATACTATGTTGATATGTGTGATTGATGCTTCAATGTGCGCATGTGAATGTTTCTTAATACTGCTAAATTGATGATCAACGAAGAGGAGGTTATGTATTATGCATGATTCCGCAAATACTGTATAATCAGGATAATCTCTGTGAATAAGTGTCATATTATTCAAAATTTCTACATGGTATCAGAGCTGGTTAATTTGTAGAAAAAGTTCTACAAGATATCAAAGCGAGGATTGATCATCAGATCTATCATTCAGGAAGTGATTACATTTTATTTCTTCTTTTGGAAGGTGAGATATCCGGTGAATGCCCGTACAGTCGATCTCTATACAAGAAATACTTCGTTCTCACGAATTTTAGATCGGAAGCAGTTGAGTTTTGAGCTGGTGGAATTCGAATTTGCAGCAGTGTTTTCTTGGTGTCAAAGTTGAAATGTCTTTCAACGGATTGCGATTGGAGTATGCCCTTGAGGGCAGCTCAAACTATATTGCATGGAAGGACAGGTTGGAGGCAGTGTTAGATGATAATGGGTTGAAGGAGTTCATAGAGACGGATGTCCCAAAACCTATTGATGCTGCTCAAGTCGGGGATTGGAAAAAGAAGATAGCAAAGTGTCGAAGGATTCTGTTGGAGGGCGTGAGGGATCACATTGTGTCCAGCCTCCATGGAAAGGCTTCTCCATACTTGATTTGGAAAGCGTTGACAGATCTATTCCAAAGCAATAGCGACCAGAGGAAGTTGGCGCTCAAGGATAAACTCAGAAACATAAAGTGTGAGAAAGGCGACAGTATGCCCAAGTATCTCACGAAGTTCACCCAATGCCGGGATGAGCTGGGAAGTGGTGGGGTGACTGTCGATGATGAGGACTTGGTGAGCTTGGTTCTACTTGGTCTTCCGAAGAGTTGGCATTCCTATCAGGACTCTGTCAATGGTCGGGAGAAATTGCCAGGATGGGAGAGACTTTGGTCGGATCTTGTGCAAGAGGAGATCAAGCGGAGCACCAGAGACAGTTCTTCATCTATGCATGATGAGGAAAACTGTGCCTTAGCGAGTAAGGAGAAGAAGGGGAAGGAGAAGGTTTCTCTTTCCGAATCTAGTTCTTCCAGTGATGGGAAGAAGGTTGACAAATCGAAAGTGCGATGCTTTCGTTGTCATGAGGTGGGCCATTATGCTGCCAATTGTCCACGGAGGAAATCCAAGAAGGGATCCGGGGAAGGATCTAAAGGTGAGGCACTTGCTTCATAGTTTGAGTTGGATTTCACTCTTCGCATGCATGGTTTCATCCATGATGGGAAGTGGGTGGTTTCTTGATAGTGGAGCTTCTTTCCACATGACTGGCGACAAGAGGTTGTTCAGTAATTTGGAGGAGAAAGATCTCCAGATACTCATAGCGATGGGTAATGATGAGAAGTATAGTGTCTCAGGTGTAGGCACAGTTATTTTTCAGAGGGAGCATGGATCTCGCTTTACCTTGATCGATGTCAAGTATGTACCAGGACTGAAGAGAAACTTGGTGTTGATCGCGATGCTGGAAGACAGAGGCTATGATGTAGTCTTTAGAGAGGGAAAGGTTTTCCTTAGACACATCATCACTAGGCAGGTGAAGCAGATTGGTTCACGGGTCAAGAACCTGTATGCTCTTGAGGTTCAAGATGCATGCAAAGCCTTGAGCAGCAAGGCAACTGATGGAGACTTGGTGGTTGAGAGGGAGGGTATATTACCTCTCAACATGCAGAGCCAGAAGAAGTCTCAGACAATTGTGGAGGAGCCACGCTTGGTGTAGCATCTTCAGGAGGTTGTGGAGCAACCACAACAGGGGAAGCTAAGAGGAGATCGAGTAGATACATCTACTCATGCAGAGACCTCCAGTAGGGGGAAACTTTGAGCCAGGTGGGCAGAGGGATCACATGTAGCTATACCTCCAAGTAGGAGGTGGGGCGATATAGAGTGATCGTCCCAAGGAGGAGAGGCAAGATCCTTGAGGTACCCAACCTCTTGGATGAGACCTTGCTACAAGAGCCCCGATGTGGAGTAGCAGCAACTGACTAATTGGGTAGAGACAGATGCGGATGGAGCGACAGTGCAGGGAATCCTAGGACAGCGCATAGCTAGCAGGTTGCAGTAATGCAAGAGGCACAAGTGTTTTGCACAGTGCTAGGTGGCACAGAGAGGTGTGCAATGGTGCGAGATGCATGGAGATTTTTCAGTAGCGTAGATGTCAAAGAGGGAGCACTTGTCAGTAGCAAACAGAGCTTCAGCATCAGAGTATGTTCCTAGCCCAACAGAGTGGTCATTTGGGAGTGTTTTTGTTCCAAGTGTTGTTGGAGTAAGTGGACCGGGAAAATGTGTTGCATGCAGAACATTCCAGAGTTGCAGGATAGGGGTTGCAGATAATCCATATCTTGTTGAGAGGGAGTGTTGAGAATGCAACAAGATGATGGATCTTAGTGAAAAGAAGTCACCTTCACTAAGTGGGCCCGCTGGGCAAGTTTTGGCGCAAAGTCTATTTTTAGACATATGGATCATGGTCTATGAGTTGCAGGATGTTGTTTATGGATGATTGGTCATGTTGGTAAAAATAGATGGAATTCTATTTTTAGACAACAACGGAGGTACTATCAGTTTAAATATAGAACAGTCGAATATTATTAGCCCTTAATAATATTTGGACTATAAACATGATCTTATTCTCTTGGAGCACTTCAGTTCGAGCTACGGATGTGGCACATGCAACTAGCTGAAGGAAATACATGGTTCCTTTGGGTTACTTGAGCTATTGCATGCAGGACTTCAGTTAGAACTCAACTGGTTGAGTTTGGTGGAGTTGATGGAGTTGTGTTCAGTTTGACTTGGTTGAACTAGTTGTATTTAGTCTAACTGACAAATAGACTAATGTTGAGTTGTGTGAATTAATTGTTAATTAATTCACTAATTATTAACTCATAAAGAAACTAAAGAATACATCAGTTAACTCAGTGCATGGACAGTTCAGTGGAGACAAGTGTTAAAGGCGAGTGAAAGGGCAAGACAGTTGTCAGTTGTGACTATAGTTGTGCATGTGATTTGCACAATCAGTGGGATTGAGTATGCCAATGAGTTTGCGCAGTGTTACACAAGGAAAACACGTGAATGGTTCATTCATTCTCATCATTCTCTATGCAGGATTGCGCAGTGGAGGCAGGCAAGCAGCAGAGGAGATTTGAGCCAGCGATTGATTTAGATCTGAGCTAGTTTGTGTGTAACAGCTGGAGATAGTACTGAGTACTTGCGAGGAGTATTGTACTATGTATTGTTACATGTTCTCAATCAATATAATATACAGATAGTTGGGGGTTTTCAGTTGTATTCTTTCCCTGGGTACATACTGTGTTGACATGTGTGATTGATGCTTCAATGTGCGCATGCGAATGTTTCTTAATACTGCTAAATTGATGATCAACGTAGAGGAGGTTATGTATTATGCATGATTCCGCAAATAGTGTATAGTCAGGATAATCTCTGTGAATAAGTGTCATATTATTCAAAATTTCTACAACCCCTTCTCACTCTATAAATATTTAATTTTCATCTATATTTGTGTGAATAATTAGTTTTATTTCTTTCCTGGAAAATAAAGTTGTAAATAGCCCTCTATTGGTTTTTACTATTTTGAAAAGGTTACTTAAAAGAAAAATAGTGTTAATATTTACTTTTGATAGATGAAAGCCTTGAAAGAAAAGAAGAAAGTTGTAAGAAATTAAGAATAATTAAACTCTGAAAACCCTATTTATTTTTATAAAATCTTCTTAAAACTTGAAAATATTGTAAATCATTCTAAGTTTTAAAAGCATAAAAAAGGTTATCAATAGAAAGCAAAAACTGATCCAATCTGACTGGTTCTGTTGGGTAGCAGCGTAGTGCAGATAAGCTATTGTTAAAATGGCTTCTTTGAGTATGCAGAGCTGCTTCTTAATTCTGGCTCTTTGCTTCTAGGCATCCCATTGTGCACAGTTTAATGATATCTTCGAGCCCAGCTGGGCGACAAATCATGTTATGTATGAGGGAGAGCTGTTGAAGCTTAAGCTGGACAATATTTCCGGGGCTGGCTTTGCTTCCAAGACAACATATTTGTTTGGAAAAGCAGGGGCACAGATTAAGCTCGTTCCAGGTGACTCTGCAGGCACAGTTACTGCTTTTTATATGTCTTCTGAGGGGACTCTGCACGACGAATTCGATTTCTAATTCTTGGGAAATGCTTCGGGTGAGCCTTACATTGTGCAGACGAATATCTACTCCAACGGCACTGGCAAAAGGGAACAACGCATTTACCTCTGGTTCGACCCCACGGCATATTTCCATTCCTATTCTTTTCTATGGAACCACAACCAAGTTGTTTTCTTTGTGGATAGTGTTCCGATTCGTGTATTCCCCAACAACGAGTGGTTGGGAGTCCCATATCCGAAAAGCCAACCGATGAGAGTATCCTCCTCAATCTGGAATGCAGACGACTGGGCTACACAAGGCGGGCTGGTGAAGACAAATTGGAGCCATTCTCCTTTCATCTCCACTTACAAAAGCTTCGACATTGATGCAAACGAATACGGAGTGAATGCCGAATTAGGAGGAACTAATGAGACTGGAAGTAAGTGGTGGGATATGCCCTCTTATTCTTCCCTCTCTCCACAGCAAAGGCGAATGCTCCGATGGGTGCATCGGAACTACATTATCTATGACTATTGCAAAGATTCAACAAGGTTTTCCACTTCGCCACCTGAGTGTGCAGGCCTCCGTTTCTAGTCCATTATGTTTTAACATTTCTGTGTGTAGAGCCCTGCTTGCTCAGCTCAATTTTGTTGTTGTTGGTGGCAATGTAACTAATGAATCTCTATGATGTTTCCACACAAACGAAATCATGGTTAGTATCTCAATGATGCCTCTGGGAATAGCTTCTGCTAGTCATTCTCCTGTGTAATATGACGCCGGAATGTTTATATACATTCCGGCATAATCAGGAATAATGCAATCTTTTTAAAAGAAAAAACTGATCCAATCTTAGCATCTTCAACTCTTAAAATTGTCATCCATGTTCTCTTAGGGAGAAAATTATTCACCCCATCCATCAAAGCTTATAATTTTTCAGAGCGTAATTCTAAAATATATTAGATATAAGAGATAAGAGGTCTCATCATGAGCCTGCTTGCCATGATCATAGGGGACTAGTTCAACCGACATTACCAACACTGCATACCAAAATAGGGTAATGGCTTATAATTATAAGACAAGGGGTCTCATCACGAGCCAACTTGTTCAGTTAAATTACAACCAGTGAATGGCATTGTCAACAGCTGGCCACCAAACCAGGACAATGGCTTTTTATCTTACAAAATAAAGAAATAAGGTAAAAAAGAAAAACGCAATACAAATTGTGTGGAAACATATCTTTTGGATTCATTCTTTTAAATTATACTCTGAAATGGATGGGACAATGAATGATCAAATGGTTAAAAGGTAACCCTGTCGAGACTATAAAAGTTTGCTGGCAGCAGCGGCTCTACCTGTGACAAAGGAGTCATTATAAAAGCTAAGTTGGAGAAGTCTCTTGTTTTATCATTATCAAACAAGAAAAGGGTTTACCTAAACTTAGAATGTATGAAATTTTGAGATGAGAAAAGAGATAACAAAAATAGTTTTCATTATATTCAGAGTTTATGATTACCTAGTTATATTAGATTTTCTCTATCCATTAAGGTTTTCAGATTAAGAAGGTTAAAATATTACATTAGATTCTCAGAGATAACTATTTATTCCAGTGAATCGCCAATTGTTGTGCTATACAACAACACCCCATTTCTAAAAAAACTTTTACACAAATTTTTTAATAAGAAATTGGCTCCTTTTTAAATAAACTTAGTAAGATTTGTGAGTTGATAAATAAAACTGGTATTGACCTCAATATAAGAAAAATCTTTATCAAAAGGCTCGATGTAAATAATTCATTTTGTAAAGCTTTTTGAAAATTACAAAGTGTTCCTTTGAAAAACATTATAAATAATTCTACATTGTGATAAAGTGATCGAAGATCGCGTATCGCAATGAAAAAGGGACATACATAAATAGGACCTCATCAAATCCTCAGATCTGATAAAGGTAATTGCAATCGACAATCAAAGATACCATATGACAAAGGGATAAAAGCGCAAGCCAAAACCCGATTGCGATCAATCAATAAGGCATGCATCTCAAGAGGAAAACATACGTTAAATGGTTTGCATGCATAATACTCTGCTTTATTATAATATCATTTTCTCGGCTATCAGAGATATTTGTTACAAGTGATGAATCCTCTCCCTTTGAATCTCTCGATTGCAATTTGCGATTTATCGTCGATCGCCGATCAGGGAAATCTAGAGACACGCTTTAGGTAATCATTCAATATATGATCGATGAGACAGGTATTTATGATATTGATTCATCACGATTGGCAACTCGAACGGCTATTAAATTTCACGGTTAAGAGTAAATTCTTCAAAGATTTCACTCATGGTGGTTCTTAACTATATTTGACTTATCATACGTCAATCACCTTAATTCTATTCAATTTCATATTGGCTTTCAACAGCAATATCCCTGTGTTATGATTTATAATTGTCTGTGCAGAGTTTCTTGAACTCATGAACCGGGAGAAAATGGGGAAGAAATATAAGAAGGCCAAGGCAACTCCTTTAGCTAAATAACTAGGACCGAGCAAGAAGGGACTAATATCAGATACAACAGGTCTCTGTCTGGGAAATACGAGCTGGGAAAACATCTAGAATTTGATAGAAGCAGAGGAGCTCGAAGAATTGGAAGAGGAAGTCACAGCCGATTCCACTAGCAAGTCAGAAGGAACTCTCAAAGAATTGGCTTGTTCATACCTTCATAGGATAGCAGCGCGGGCCAAAAATTTTCCATACACTGATGTGGTTAGATGGGTCGTTGAGAAAATACCAACTTCAGATAGAACATTTTCCACAACTGATGGAAGGATGTTCGGGTCATTCAAACCTGAAGATCTCAGGAAAATGTACCATCTCCCTTTGCTCGATAAGCAATATAACAAGGCACTCTTAGAAGCATTTGCAAAAGAAAATGACTTATAATTAGACCCGATCAAACATTGGAGGCATTTCCCAGAGAAACATAAGCACGGGTCATCAAGTAAGTATTTTGTTGACTCATTAACTTCTCCTTATTGCTATGCTGGCGTAAGTATTCTGTTGACTCATTAACTTCTCCTTATTGCTATGCTGGCGCTATGATGTGTAGACTATGGGGACAACATGATTATGCAAGATTTACTATAAATATGGTCCCATAATGGAAGCTGCGATTAATGGTTATGTTATGGATTGGGTAAATATTCTATTTGATAGACTAGCCACTGAGATATTAGAATACAAAAGGAAATCATATACAACTTCCCGGATCATTCCTCCTTTCTATTACAGTGCATATATTCTTGATATTATTTGTTTTAATTCTGAATACCCTGTACTCAGATGGAAGTGGACTTCCCAAGACCCTAATCCTATTCATATCTATCACAAACAGTTGTGGAAGGACCACTATCAGAATCACCTGTACAGAATTTGCAATGGTTTTATCCTACCTCTATATTATTTTATCTTCAATAAGCGTGCCCCTAGGATATATTAGGAAACAACAATTGGTCTAACAACAGTGGGTAGCTGGTTCGGAGAAGAGAAATTCACTTATGTGAGGCTTTTTGGCAGTCTTACCAAACCCCATGTTCTTCCTCTATATATTCCTGATAAACTGTTAGCCCGAGGGTTGGCATATTAGATAACAATTGAAGGAACGTCAAGAACCCTGAAGGATTCTAAAAAACATATGTGGCCTACATTCTCCCTACGGTGTGGCATTTTTACCTTACACGATTATAAGCATGTAGAGAAAGAGGTAGAGAAGATTCAGATGTTGAATCTTGCTACCATTCCGAATAGGCAATATGACCCAAGGAAGGTTAACCATAACGTTACCTCTCAAGCTAAACTTACCAAATTTGATCATGAAGCATATGACTTTGATGATTTATTTGCTTCAACTGAAATATTTTATCGGGTTAAAGGATTGGCCAGGATCAAATATGGAGATGAAGGGTTAGAAAAATTCAATAGGCTCAGAGCCCAGAGGTTGCAAACTATACCTTTGAACCTATTAGCTATAGCCCCAACAGTTCAGCCACAGAGTCAAAGTGAATAGAAAGTTGTCGATAATACTCCTGCAGTGGAGAAGGTTCCCGAAAAGGAAAAGTTGCTAGAGTAGGAGCAGGGACAAGAAACAAGTAGTGGACTCCTCGATTCAAGCATTTATGTTGATCCTAAACTGATCAAGGAATGACAACATTTTGATTCCATGATTAGTAATACTGAGAGCCTTCAAGGATTTAGCACACTTGAGGTGACAGCTGGTTAGAAATCAATAATCATTATAGTTCTGATTGAAGGAAAAAGTGACCTACCCATGACTCATAAGGATGTAGAAATAATCCTTGAAAATCCCTCCGATGAAATTTTTTTACATGTAGAAGATATACCACCATTAGATGTCTTCTACAGCCTTAAGCATAAGGCTGTAATCAAAAGACAAAGGAAAAAGAGGAAAGCTGATCAATCTCCTCTTTTGACTTCACAAATGGAGATAACAAATGTGGTATGTAGAGAAGAAGTTAATCCTTCTGAAAATATCACCAAACTTTCTTAGTATGCTGGAGCATACACAACGGCTACAATGGATAAAGCATCGGAGGTCAGTAATTTGTTAAAAGAAAAAGACCAAGCAATCATTTTTCTAGAAGCATAGGCATAAGAGAAACAACAGAAGATAGAATAGTTGGAACAATAGTCAGCATTCCAGAGGCAGTTAAATGACCAATTGAATGAGCAATTGCTCAAAGAAAAGCAAAGGATTGATGAGCATGCAATTCATAAGCAACGGGAATTGTCCCAAGCATTGAGTAAGTTGCAACCATTAAATGAACAAATGACTAAATCAAAGGAAGAACATATCGCTCAACTATCACTCTAGATAGAAAGATTCAAGGAGTATCCCCAAGTGGGAGAATTCAGATCGGAGGCCCTACAAATTACCATAGCATTGTCTAATTAGTTGAGCCTATTATGTCATAATATCTCACTCGTTCTTCCTTTGTGTGAAATTTCATCATCCATGGTTGAAAAATCAGCTGATGCGAGACTAAAATTGGAAAAATCAGATGAAAAATTAACAAATTTTCTCTCTTGGCAAAAAACTAAAGACGGAAAAGTTGTCAATCTACCACAAATTTTGGAATGGCATAAAGAAATTCTATTTACTAAATGGCAATCTCAATTAATGAAGTCAGAAAGATCGATATCAAGATGCAGATTGGCAACAGGCAACATGGTTGAATTGATTGATAATAGTCTTTATTTATCATATTTAATAACAGAGTATTCTCGAGGGAAACTTCCATTAGTAAAAGCATTAGAACAGATGCGGAAACAGGAGCTGGAGCAGAGGGAAATATTGATCGTAGGTATTCAAAGTTTAACATGGGAAAACTTTTGGTTTTTCCTTGTCAAACCATATAGTCAGCGGACAACAATGAAATGCCTTACCGATGCAATCGGCCATATGATTCCCGAACTTACTGATGCCACATACACTGCTCAGTTATACTCACGCATGAGTCATCGACCAGAACTACAATCGATGGTCGCCATTTGTCAGCTCCAATCACAAGATGATCACCCAATACCGTGAACCATTATGACCGACTGCAACATGCCTATTTCAAGAAGATTTTCACATTTTTGTGAATTGGTTATACCAACGCATCGCATATTTATTTCATAGTTTGTTAGTTTAAGTAGCATTTATAAACCCTTTAATGTTTTTAGAAAGGGTCCTCAAATTTTTATATTAAGACTTGGATTAGAAGTTGCACTACTATACTTTCGATATATTTATTTTTTATAAAAACTGGTCTTGAATTCTGAGTTTTGATGAATAATGTTTTTATATGATATGCACTATTGCTTCCTGTAAAAGTATTTCGAAGTTAAAAGATGTAATCTGAATGCAATTTATATTGGAGGAGACTCAAATGCATATGGTACTACTATCTATGTTTTTGCTTCATGCTTTTATGCAAATCAACATTTATTTATTTTGCTATTATTGATATATGTATATGTTTTTACAACAATTCTTTGACTTATCACTATTGAATGTTTAAGAGTTGTTATTTTCATACATATGTATGTCAGTAATATATAAATATTATTGTGATAATGTTTTAATTATTACTTTGTTCAACTACTTGAACAAAGTAAATATCATATGAATGAATATTTTTGTTTATGAGTATAGTCATCTATATGCCTATTTGTCAATAAGAACCATCAAAAATTGCACTAAGAAAAGGAATTTTCGGGATAGATTAGTTACTTTTATATTGTTGCATTTTATAGATCATCCATCATTCCCATTAGATATTAGAAAATCAATCACTTATCCATCGCACTTATAAATCATTGGGAAACAGGTCCCATTATATCCAATCGGATCCACCACACCAAACGGAAAAGGAGCTGCTTTTAAGGTCCGGACCGGGTGGTTTTCCTTGATGTTGATACAGAAATTTTCGAGGCATCAACATTTTTGGTGCTAGAAGGAGGGCATGAACTGTGAATGGCGAGCAAATCTAAATCTATAATCCATTTTGAGAGTAAATCTCCCTCCACCTCATCTCCGACTTCTCCCTCGCATCCTGAATCTCCAGTTTCTAAGCGAGAAGTTGAGGAAACAACAACCACTAGTCAACCCCAAAACATCTCAGATAAATCAACTCTACAATCTCCTGAAGTGCAATATCTAATCCATAAACTTCAAGGATTCTCAATATCACCACAGAAATCTAAGTTATCTCAAGGCAGTGTGACTTTGAAATTCATTCCTTCTCATCCCCTCACCAGACTTCAGAGTGAAAAGCTTGGTATTGAACCTATTGAATTACCTTTGCCTAAATGAAAAAGAGAAAGGAAGACAACTGAAGGGTCTGATAGTGAAAATTTCTCATCATCATCATCCATTTCATTGCAAAGTCAACTATCCACTCCCCCACTCCAAATTGTCATTCAACAGGGTACTGGAACTTCAACATCTGCCTCTCAACCATCTGGAACTTCAATATCCGCTCCTTGCCAACCATCTGGGACTTCATCTGTGCTATCATCCATTAGTAGCTCAAAAATGGCATAGAACCCATGAAACAATCCTGGTGCAGTCACAATGCCTGCACCATTGAACCCATTGCCAGCTCATCCAGAGAAATGGTTTCCAGAATTCAATCCAGATGCAGGTGTGCAGGTAGATGAACACATAAACAACTTTATGTTGTCAGTTAATTTAAAAGGAATTACTGAAGAAGACGTGGTTGTCATGTATACCCTACAAGGATCAGCCAGGTCTAGGTACTTTTCCTTACCATTAGGATCCATTACTAATTGGAATATTTTCCAAGAGCATTTCTTAACTAAATATGGTGATGACAGATCTATAGCAACATTAATCAATGATCTGTAAAATCTTAAAACGGAATCTAGAGAGCCTATAAAAGAGTTCAATTCACGATTTAATAAACTCTTAAATAAGATTTCTACTGCCTCAAAACCTAGTGAACAGGTTAGAAGTGAATGGTATATATCAACTTTACCTTCAAACATAGCTATCTTTGTAGATAGAGCTCCAAGACCTACTCTAGCAGAGAATATGAAAGAGGCAATTGTCGTGGAAATATGTATCATCGCCTTAGAAAAGAAAGCTGCTTTTGAAGATAGAAAATCTAAAAAAGTCACCTTCAAAGATGATTCAAAGAAGAAAATGGCTAAAGATCTATACGATATGGAAGGTCTCCAAAAGGTTCTAAACACTATGTCAAATGAAATGATAGAAATTAAGAAACAAGTCGCTGAGACCTCAGCTAAGAAGCCATTTAGAAACTTTAAGAAAACAAAATCAAAATCACAACATTTTCGAAGCCAAATTGCTTCATAGTTGATACTTCCATGTTCTCTTCCATGACAGTGCAACAGAAAATTGCTTCATGCTCTATTAAGAAATCATACCAAATTCATTGGTAGTATTTGTAGTTATCATCAGCACTTGCCAACTCAATAGATGTAACCTAAAATCCCAAGTTTTAATATCCTTAATGTTAATTTCTTCTTCTGCTCCTCTAAATTCAATATTAATTCCTTCACGTTATAACATAATCTAGATTCACATTCTTCAATAGTAGTGTTAACATTAGTTCTGCCAATGATGTATTCAAAATTTGAACCAATCAACTACTGGGTTAAAGCTCTTCAGTGTTGTTGCCATATATCTGTAAACTGTCAACTGGCCTGCTAAGAGAATCTTGATAATAAGCATCTTTTGACTTTTTTCCCAATTATCTAAAATTAATATATTTGACCAATATGTATTGTGTTATGCCTCCAACTCCCTTTGAAGATAATATTTATAAGCCATGAGGCCCTTTTGATATCTAATTGTGGGTTATACTATGATCATGAGACTCCATGTAACCTTTTCATCTAAGGAAAGTGTACATATTCCTTTAATAAAATCTTGCTTCCATGTTGCCATTCAATCGATTGTCTTCAATGAATACTGTTAAATTGCTTGCATTTTTTTGCTACATCCTTCTTTCATAAAAAACTAGTATGCTTCCAGAATTCTTTGTACTGGTTGTATTTCTTGACTTATTTTATGATATACGATGTCAACTTATCTTCATTGAAATTGAAACGAATATTATGTTGGAGAAATTATTATAATGTTTCATATTGAGTTTGACTCTACTACTGTTTCACTTCTATTGTCAACTTGTCCTAGCTTGCTAAAAGAGATGATGACTACTTCTAATTCTTCACGATGAGAAATCAACTAAATGCTTCTTATATAATTCTATGTAGACTTTATTTCTTCCAATAATATATGCTCCTTCAAACTTAGTCTCCTTGACTTTGTGATTTGTGAAATCTTCTATATTTCAAATAGAACTATAAATAGTACTCTAACTATGTTATTCTAATAAAGAAAAGGAAACAAACTTTCTTGCAAACTTAGTACTTGCTATATTATTCAATAGTTTAGGTTCTTGTTGCCTTCAATCTTGGGTTTCTTTTCGACTTCTTCATCTTTTGCTATATGTGTTTCATTTCTTTCCTTCCTTTTGTTGCTTCTATTATTATTCTTGGAGTTCTTAGGGTAATCTCTTTATATGTGTCCATATTCATGGAAACCAAAGCATTGAACTTTGAACATATCTTGGTTTCCATGAGGCTTGTTATTGTTGTTGTATTTGTGTTGAGATCTAAATCTTCCAAATTTTCCAAATTACTTCTTCGATTTAGCAACAAATGCTTGAGAATTTTCATTATTGGGTTTGGTATCATCTTAAGCCTTCAACCTTGTTTCTTCTAGAACATGTAGAGCCCAAATTTCTTCAAAAGTTGGAGTATCTTTTCTTGCATAGATTCCACTTCCAAAACCATTCCAAGATGGAGGTAGAGCTTTTAAAAGTCATTAATTCATAATTAGATATGATTTCTCAAAGTCCTTAAAGTGGATCTTTTGTTTATTTTCAAAAAGTATGAACCCACATCTTCATCTTTTGACATTTTGGTTCCATAAATTTGATTCCTTAAAGATATATTATGACTGAGAGTATTGACAAAATATAATTTGACAAATTTATCATAAACCTATTTGGATGTTGAAAGATTTGAAACGAAAGAGATGAGATGATCTTTGATAGACTCAAAGAGAATTCTTTGAGCTCTAATTTCTCCCTTGTTGAACTTGCCTACTTCTTGACAATTATATTTTTCTGGTACTAGAAAATTACCATCAACAAATTGCATGAATTCATTTTCTTTCAGAACTAAACCAATTCTCTTTTTCCAAGCCTTGCAATTAGAAGCTCCATCAAGTTTGTTTCCTTCCTTACAAATAGATGTTATTTCGCTGGGAAGATTAGACATTAAGTATAGTAGAGTACTTATTTGTGAAAGAGAAGTTCATATAAGAGTGTCTTGAAGAATGTTGATGAGGGAGAAAGAGCGTTGAAGAGTGAGCGAGGACTTGGTGATATTTCCAAGAGCCTTCAACAATGTCTTCAAGAGAGAGATGGTTTCTATGAGGATTTCTTCAACAATATGATCTTCAAGCCTTATTTCTTTGCTTTGATGGAGGGGGAGATAATTATTGTAATAAAGTCTTCAATTATGGCAACAAGTTGTGATCTTAAAGTTTGTTATGAAACCAGCTCACAAAAAGATAGATCAATGCCTTAGAATTCAGCCTCTTCGAGGAAGCAAACTCCTTTACATTACACAAATGAACAATTCTTGGATGATTCAAATGACAAAACCTCCTTTCTATATGTAGGAGTCTAAGGGGTCATAATATAACCAAGCCGACCTAACAATAATAATATAAAGGCACAAAAATAACAATAGAGGGATTCTATGGGGCACAATAATAACAATATGGGGACAATAGGGGCACAACAATAACAATAAAGGATACAACGACAATAGTAATGGGGGAATCACTAGTATTATAGGGACTTAACATGCCCCTTTTCTTCAAATAAATGTTGTCCTCAATGCTTGAGTAGTTCTAGATGCTTCTGTATAAAATTCTCATCCTCCCACGTG
>APFE031036135.1:0-14028 GCA_000404065.3 Pinus taeda | reverse complement strand
GAAGAAATTTGTTGCACTTGGTCTCGTAATTTTGATATATCATGTTGCATTTCTTCCTCTTCTTCATGAGTCATGCTAGAGCTTTTAGGTTGCTTACTAGGTGTTTCCATTTTCTTTCTTCGACGCATCAATTACCAATAGTAATGCTTCACTATGCCCTTTGAATTCCTTCAAACTAATTTTTCAAACCAAGCTTATGAATTTTTTTTTTAAAAACTACACACTTTTTTTCACTTTGTAGGAGCTCGATATTGAATTTGATGTATCTCTATAATTTTGGATCTCCCAGGTCTAAAATTTCTTCCTGCAGTAACCCTCTGAGTATCTTTCTAACCATGTAAGTTCGATCAAGGTTGGATTCTCCAGAGAAGAGTTATGCCAAATCTCCCACGATGACCTGAGTATAGACTAAATCAGTAGAGCGAACTTGTACGACTTGCCGTGGGTAACTGTTTCAACCTTAGGTTCTGAAAATGATACCCAAAAAAATACAATCCGTCCTCTTTCTGTAACTTCTTATGACAATTCAATCTAATGCTTAGAGTGAAAGTTATGATGATTTTCCCAAGGTGACTTGTTTGGAATGTAATTCAGGGGTCTACAAAAACCCTAACTTCCTCAGATTATATCTCCGAAAATATAGCAAGTCAAGATTTGTAATTTGGAGCTGAGGTTTAGACCGATTTCTTCTCAAATGGGTTTTTTTAAGCTTCTAAAACTGTGTAGCGAAAGAGTTATGGCGAAAATTCCATGATGACCTATTTTAGATGAAATTATGGAGCTTGTAAAAACCTTAAATTCCTCAGATCATATCTCTGAAACTGTAGCGAGACAAAATCTGAAATTCAGATCCAAGGTTTAGTGTGATTTAATCTCATATGGGTTTTTTTTTAGCTTCTGAAACGTCGCATAAAAAAAATTATAGCGAAAATTCCATGATGACCTGTTTGGAGCAGCGAAACCCTAGAATCCAAAGCTCTGATACCAAATGTTATGAAACCAACTCACAAAAAGATAGAAAAGATCGATCAATGCCTTAGAATTCAACCTCTTCGAGGCAACAACCTCCTTTACATTACATAAATGAACAATTCTTGGATGCTTCAAATTACAAAACCTCCTTTCTATATATAAGAGTCTAAGGGGTCACAATATAACCAAGCCGACCTAACAATAACAATATAAAGGCACAAAAATAACAATGTGGGGACAATAGGGGCACAACAATAATAATAATAAGGGATACAACGACAATAGTAATGGGGGAATCACTAGTATTATAGGGACCTAACAAAGTTGCCTTCCTTTCACCTTAGCTTTGAAACAATGTTGAGAAACCAGGTGCCAGAAGATAATGGTTGATTTCTCTTGACTTGACAATTACTTCTAAATGTTTGGTGTCTTCTTATTATTTATATTATCATCTTCATCAAGTAATTATACAAATGTGAAAAACATAAAGATCACAAAGAGACAAAGAACACCAGAAATTAGGCTCCAAGCCAGGGGAAAAACCAACAATCCTTCTCTTATAGAATCAAATCAAAATGAGATATCCAAGACCCAAGGCTAAAACCCAAAACTACCACCAAAATGTTAAGTCCAATCCTTCTCCCAATCACCTTCAAATATGGTCAATTCTTGTCAAATTAAACGATGAATAAACTCTCCAAATTTGGTTAATGTTTTGAAATTTCACACCTACAGTGGGAGGTTGAAATTTGACCCTGTGGTAACCTAAAAACATTGGCCCTGTTCACATAAATCTTAGTCACATGTGCAAGCTGCTCCAAGGTCAAAAAAAATGCTCAAACTTCAAATTTTCTTCTTGCCTCATACTTCATCATTCTCTCTCTTTTAACTCTTATTTTTCACTGATTTCAAATATATCTTGTTGGTTGAATAGATGATCTTCAAATGGATTAAACTTGCCTCTAATATATAGCTATCTAGGAGGTCGAATAGGTGGCTCTAGGAGGCCCAAGGTGACTTGTTCCAAGGAGGGATGACATTTACCATTTTGGTGGACTTTGACTCAATATAGACATATATTTCTCTTCTTTACAAAAGTCCAAATGGGATGACTCAAATACATTTTCCTTTTGACTACTAATAAATTCTTTTTGACTCTTTTGACTTTATAAGCATGAAGAACATGCTTTGACCAAAAATAAAATATTAATGAACTAATAAATATGTCAATGATAAAAATTACATTTTATTACATTATGAAAGATCAACACTAGTTATATTTTCAACATTCTACACATAAAGACCTTTTTGGAAGTTATGCCTCAATCGCCTCAATCAAAGTCCCTATGCAAAAGTTATGCCACTCGAAAGTTGACCTTCTTGTAATTTTGTCCACCATAATTCAAGAGGATGTGACATTAGCCCCATTACTAATGGAAAACGGGCTAGTCGCCTATCATGATGGAAATAAATCTAGAAGAGTCAATGTTGTAACTCTAGTTAAGAGTTGAAGGAGTCAAACCTAACCACTAATAGGCTATTCAGTTGTGTTATAATTGGGCCACTAGAAGGAAAAGGGGTTGCATTATTTTCGAATGCATTTGTTCCATAGATGAAATAAGTAGCCGAGAGGGATAGGGAGAGAGAACACAGAAAATATTTGTACAATGGAGTAGCCCACGGGCCATAGGCCTTACTTTTTTGTACTCACAATTTTTTTTCTATTCAGAGAAATAGAGTAGAGCGACTTACCTTATAGCTAGGTTTTCTCCCAAAAGGGTTGCCCATTTTATATCTTGTGTCAACTCATGGTTTGTGAGTTTTTATTTCATTGTTCTCTATTTTTTGCATAGTTATAATATGTGTGCATAAGAAATAAATAGTAATTTACATATTTATAAATCTAAAGAGAAATAAACCCTCATTATGTAGGTTTCAGATTTTTAAGTATAATTTATCAGATTTGTTGTGACAAACCATCTAGTGGAATATCACTGTAGTTTATGGATAATATTGTATCAAAGCAACTTTTTTTGGGTATATTGTGGAAATTTCCAAAGGATCTAGACCAATGAAGCCAAAAGTCATAAAACCCTAGTCATAGCTGACAAATATGTGAATAACCCTCATGATCCTACAAAGGATAGGTTTTTGCAGTTGGAATCATAAGTTGCATAAATCGTAATGTGAATCTCCTCATGGGGGTTATTGCCAATAAGCTCAATATATTTAGAGAAGGTGTGGGTTCTAACATAGAGGTCCAATCCGAGAGGAGATTAGAAGAGCGGGAAGAAACAAAGAACGAGTTGAACAAAAGGACCTAAAAAAGATCAACCCAGTTCGAGTGTTGTGAACCATTCACAATCCCTAGTCGAAATGGAAGTGAAGATCAATATCAAGCCATAGTAAGGTGAGATCAACACTCTGAAGCTAAATCCCTAGTTGCAACAATTAGAAGTTTATTTTAGTTTTCATCATATAGAGGAAGAACATAAGATTTCATTTGTGTGGTTGAAATTAGAAGGGTGTGCCCTTACTTGATGGGAAAGGAACACAATCACCTTGAGGTTGGAGGGAGATCCTCAGGTGACTATGTGAGAGGAATTTAAAACCTTCATAAATTCATAAGTTTACATTATTAGGTATGTAGAGGATGGATGGATCCGATGGTACTACTTCGTGCAAAAGCAGGGGAAAAGTGTATGTGAGCACACCACATAGTTCAGAAACATGGCCATAATGTTGGGTATCTCCCCAAATAATCCAAATGTCCTCTTCAAGTATCCAGTGGATCTACATGGTCATCTACGGAAGCAAGTGATGTTGCTTAAGCCCATATCAGTAGATGAGGCTTGTGTACAAGTACAATACTTGGAGAACATAGGCCAGAAGAAAGGGAAATCAGGTGGATTGAAGAAGAGGGAGCACTAGGACACTTCTAAGGAAGGGAAGGAGCAGTGGAAGGGGGGGTGGGAATATAAAAAGATGGCAACCACAACACGCTAGGGAAAGGATCCTAACAACCACTACAACCACTATAACATTGACGATCATATATAGGAGAAGTATTAGAAGTTGCATCATGTTGAAGCCCTGAGAATCGGGTCTACAACAAGGGGGATACCCACCGGGTACGGACCTTGGTTAGTAACTCCTTTTCCGTTTGGTATAGTGGGTCCAACTGGGGATATAGGACCAGTTTCCCAATTTATGTGTGTGTGTGTTAAGAAATGATATTTCCTTCCTAATAACTTCTAAGTAGAATGCATCTATTCTAAATCTAATGCAATTATATCCTAATGAACAGAAATATCTAATTCTAAAACTAACCCGGGATTTAATCTTTCAGTTATGCGATCTAAAATGATTTCAAAAGGCAATTGGTAATAAAGATCATTCAACTGCTATGAGAAAAGAATTCAATAAAGATAAACCATTTGTATAAAAAGTTAGACGAAACAATTGTGGAAAACATACTGCATAATAAGTTACTCCTACATTAAACATAAATAAATAGCTATCACTGTACAAAAGTGCCAAATGATAACTCAAGCATTCAAGCATTCATATATAAATAAATGAACATGAATATCACCTTAACACATAAGCAAGAATAGTTAAGAGATAAAAGTACCATTTATAACTAGTTCTACTCTTGAGCTTCAATAATAATGATTTATCTCTTCTTAATCCAACATCTACTAATAGTACAAAAGTGCAACATTAGTAGTGGATATTAAACGTAGATATCAATAAATCTTGTTCCATTCATTCATCAAAACCTCCTTGGAGGGTGCAAAAGTGCATTTTCTGAGGACAAGTTTTTGACAAATTTCAGGACCCTTCTCTAAATGCATGAGAAGGTTTTAAATACTACTAGCTAAATCTAAAAATAATTTATTACAAAAATGTAGGATGCGATTTTAAATGACCGTCCTCATTTCAGGCAAAAATAAAGCAAAACTAAAACTAAAACTGGCAACTCACTATATATGTATATGTTCCTCGTAGTCGCAAGCGTTCAGCATTTTCCCAAGGAGAGTTGGCTGGCCGACCTTCGACTTTAGCTATCCTGCAAAAACAGAATCGGCAAGTTCTTGCGCCATCTTCTCGGCAGAATTAATGATACATTTGAGAGTCATGCACTGGCTGTGTGGTTTTACCAAATACGTCCGGTAAGAATCCCAATTCAACTTGGTTAACCTTTTGATGGACTCTGCTCTCTCTTGAGCCTTCTGTCTCCAGCTTGTCTGTAGATGTTGTACATTTGGTAAATATTTAAATACCACTTGAGGATATCCTTGATAAATACCACTGGTTTTAGAATTCAGGTTTTGCCTTTTGCCTTTAACACTTTTTCCTACAAATTTCTGGGCTTACAGGCGACTGAGCGATTAGAGGCTTTCCTTTTCGAGGAGTTTTGCCCAGCGATGCGTGATTCGCGCTAAGCGCATCAGAAACTGCCTCTGTTTCTTGATCCAGGCTTCCTTGGTGCGATTTTTGCCTCTTGCGCACTTTTTGTTAGAGGATATAAACCTTAAATTTTGTGGAAAGAACAACTCCATGAGTTCTTGGTTCTGAGTTTTAAATTCTTTATTCATGATATCAGCTTTATCCAGTACCCATTTGACCATGTCTGTGTATGGAAGATTTTTAGGCCTCACTGCTATCCGATGCAAGAACGAACATGCTAGTTCTGTAATAGATGCCTCAGACGACCCGCGTGAATCTGTAATTGCTGTAATCTCCATTACTCTGGGATTTTCTTCCTCAAGTAGGTCATACATGCTTTCCCAAGTGGTAATACTGGCATCTTTGTTACAGGTGGTGTCTGTGTATAAGGGCGTCATTTCTTTATCTTCAGAACTCGAAGCTTTACCCTTCTTTCCCATAATATTCTGAACACTGCTATGTATACTTCTCTGCTCTTTGCTCCTGCAGTTTACAAATGAGGCAAGAGTAATGATAAGAAAAATGTGACGAGAAAGCTTTAAATGCCGAAAACATATAAAATACATCACCCTACGTGAAATGGCTCTTTGATAAGATCAAAACCATATTTCATTAATGATTGCCAACTAACTCATTAATTAACATTAACATGCATAACTGGGCATCGGTTTATGGAAAAAGCTTTTTCGAACAACGAGCTGTGTAGATCCGCAATAAGGTGATTTTGCATTTTGCTTCGCAATATCGCAGATCGCAATATCACTAATTCATTGCGTGTGGCATATCATCCATTAACGTGTTTTCTGCGAAATGCGATTTGCGAGACTCGCCATCGAATATCGGCGGTTTGAGGCATTTCACCTTAAGTGATATTTGAGGCATGCAATGCGATGAGTATCTTTTAGTACGTGATTTTGCATCACGATTTCACAATCTTAGAATCCCGCTTGTAGGAAGGCATTCATTACCTTTTAGCGATGCGACGCTTTTTATTGAGAGAGTGGTTTTATTCGAACTTTATCATTAAACTTAAGTCTTTTTAGATTTTTTGGGTATTCTCCTAAGTTTCAGATAGTAAGTTTTATTAAAAAAAAGGAATACAAGCACTAAGAATTTTTGAATAAGGGTCCCCACTTATTTAGTATTAGTAATAAAACTAAATAAGAAGGGGGGTTATTGCTAGCCACAACAATTGGCGATTCACTTGGAAGAACCAGTTATCTTTGCTTTTCTTTTGAGTTTTCTAAACTTCCAAAACAGAAAACTTTTCTAGAAAATCAAACTTCATTATAGAAAGATAAAGTACATCATGCTTTCAACTGTTAATGATAGTTTATTTCTTCTATGTCAACTTTGGTTATTAACTTCCTAGAGCTAGTCATTGTATCTACATCAGTCACTACTTAGTTTATAAATATAAAAACAAAGACTTCTCTGTAAATCAGTTTTAAATATGCTCATTTGTCGTAGGTAGAGCCTTTGCTACCAGCAGGCATTTATAGCCTCGACAGGGTTACCTATTATCCAACAATGATCCTGTATCCTACTTGGAGAAATATACGATTTTCAAAGAGAAATCCATATCCACACTTATTGCTTTTGTTTTCTTTTAATCCTTAAAGAACAATGCCTTGGTTTGGTAGCCAAATTATGGCAGTGCCATTCACTTGATTTATAACTTTGCTGAGCAAGTTGGCTCGTGATGAGACCCCTTGTCTTTTGATTGTAACAATCTCGAGTCATTGCGCTGTTGTGGTATGTAGTTTTGGAAAAGTCAGTAAGCTATAATATCTATGATCATGATAAGTCGGCTCGTGATGAGACCTCTTATTCTTTAAGTCAAAGTGTATCGCTGGATTATTCCTTGAAGGTTGTAATTTCCTAAGTGGGGAGGAAGCCATTGTTTCCTTAAGAATAGCTTTGGACAACAATTGTAGAGTTTTTTAGAAAGAGCTTTTCTACAGAGAATCTTTGTTTTGTTATTGATACTTTTCATTTGATTGATATAAAACAAATTCCCAATAAAGATCGTTTTTTTAATCAAAATTTACAAGGTTGAAAATAGTATCATTTTCAGGCTTATAGCCTTTGACTGTATCTTTCAATAATAATGACCAATTTTCTAAAACAATTCTATTTATACAAGCGAAAAAAAACAAAATCTAAAATAAATACTTGTCTTTTTCGTGATTTCCAAATGTAACCATTTACAACTGGTTTTATTATGAAAATAAAGGAAAAACTAATCTACAAAAATAGAATAATGATCTCCTATGGAAAGTATTTTTTGAGGATCTACCCGTTAACAGGTAAAAATTCTCTTTTTCCTGTTAAATCTTGTAACATAAAAGTAGATGGACCTATGATTTCTGCAATTTGGAAAGGGCCAAGCCACATTCGTTGAAATTTCGTATGTTTGCCCTTTTCCTCGTGAGCCTTGTCCCATTTTAAAACAAGATCTTCAATCTGAAAGTCCTTTCTGGATATCATGTTTGAATCAAAAGAAGCTTTTACTAATGCTTGGTGATGAGCATGAGTTATTTTAGCCTGTTCTCGTTGCTCTTCTAGCTTAAGGATTTGCAGTTGCCTTAGTTGTAAGGAAGAAGTTGGCATTTCATCAATATATTGAACTAAGGCCAAAGAAGGAATTGCTAGATGAGTTGGAAGGACCACTTCTTTCCCATAAACTAAATTAAAGGGAGAAGTGCCAATAGAGGCTTTCTGCGTTATTCCGTCTGCCCATAGAGCATATATTAAGGATTTGTGCTAATTCTTATGAGTTTGATCAATTGTTCACTTAATGATTATGATTAAGTTTCTATTCGTTGATTCATCTAACCTGTTCCCCTGTGGGTAATAATTGGCAGAGTATTTAAGCTTAAAACCTCTTTTGAGTGCAAATCCAGTCATAGCATTGCCAGAGAAATACGATGCATTATCAAACATTAAAGCAGAAGGTAAACCAAACTTGGTGATTATGAACTGATCTATGAAATCAATGATGTGTTCGGCGTTAGTTGTCCTGAGAGGAACTGCTTCTACCCATTTAGTAAAATAATCTATAGTTGTAAGGATATACCTATGTTGTTAGAAGAGTGAGGAACGATCTCACCTATTATATCCAATCCCTATTGATCAAAAGGTTGGTCAATGTTGACTGGTTGCAAAGGCAATGATGGTTTCTTTTGTCTCTGAGCAGCAATTTGACAAACTTGACATTTCCTTACGTAGCTATGTGCATCTTTGAATAATGTTGGCCAATAATAGCCTGCGCGTAGGATTTTATGTGCCGTAGCATCTCCAGCATAATGTCCACCTGCTGGCCCATCGTGAAGTTCCTACAATACCTTTTCAACTTCAGATTTCTCAAGACATCTAAGAAGAACATAATCATAATTCATTCTAAAAAGTACATCATTCACAAGTTGGTTTTGCTTAGCCTTCAACCTTAGAGCTCTTTTCTTTGTATAATCGAGGTTTGAAGGAGCATACCCATTCTTTAGATAAAATATGATATCAGCGTATAATGATTCAACATCGTTTAGGCTTACCTTGTACGTTTGTACTTCTGAAGATGGTATTTCGGAAATAAGCGATGCTCCAGCCAATATTTTGAAAAAGCCTTGACCTTTTACAATATTTGCTGGTATAATTTCAACGTCATATTCTTGTAAGGTAGTAACCCAGTTGGCTCTTTTCTCACCCACATCTTTCTGTACTAAGAGATTTCTTACCGCTGGAAACGGTACTATGATTTTTGTATGGGTTTTAAGCAAAAAGGGTCTGAAATGTTTGATCACTTTGAAAACAGCATACGCTTGTTTCTCGACGTCTGAATAATTCAATTCAACACCTTGTAGATTTGAACTGAAAAAGGAAATTGGGGCTTCCGCCTTGTCTTGATTTGCTTGAGTGAGTATCGCAGCATATGATCTATCAGAGGAAAATGTATATAAAATGAAAGAATCAGAAAAATTGGGAGTTACTAAAGATGGAGCATTTACAATCGCTTGTTTAATTAGATTGAATGTTTCATATTCGTCTTGGCCCCATTTGAAAATTGAGTTTTTTTTAATCATTGCTTGTAAAGGAGATACGATCCTTGAAAAATCTGGAACAAATCTCTTGACGAAATTAATCTGGCCAAGGAAAGATTGCATAGCTTTCTTATTGTGAGGCAAGGGTATTTCAGAAATTTCCTTGATTCTGTCATGATCAATATGGATTCCAGATTTTGACACTATAAATCCAAGAAGTTTTCCTTCACTTAATGCAAAAAAGGACTTTTTTGGGTTAAGCGAAATTCCATACCTTTGGCAACATTGGAAGATCTGTTATAAATCTTTGAGATGATTACCTTGTTTTTTGGAATATATAGTTATATCATCCAAGTAGATTACTACTGATTTGTTTACTAATCCCTTAAATGTGATGTCCATGGCCCTTTGAAAAGTGGCGCCAGCGTTGATTAGACCGAAAGGCATCTTTTGATATGCATAAGTACCCCATTTGCTTCTGAACATGGTTTTTAATTGATCGTCGAGATGGACCAAAAATTGATTGTAGCTGAAGAACCATCCAAAAAGGACATTAGTTCTGACCTTGCAACTGCCTGTAATATTTGCTCCATGGGAGGCAAAGGAAAATGATCTTTTTGGCTGGCTTTGTTAAAATTTCGAAAGTCAATGCAAATTCTAATGTCTCCATTTTTCTTTCTAACGGGAAACATATTGGAAACCCATTTAGAATGTCGAATGGGAAAAATGATTTTGGATTTCAATAACCTATTGAACTTAGATTTGATCTAGTTTTATAGATTAGGATGGATCTTTCTTAGCTTTTGCTGGACAGGTTTTTCATCGTTTATCATTGGGATAGTATGTTGAATGATAGAAGTGTCGTAAGTCTTAAGTTCATCGTAGTTCCAGGCAAAGACACTTTTGTATTGCTTCAGGAGACGAACATACGCTAATCTTTCTTCAGGGGCTAGGCTAAGACCTAGATTGACATTCTGCGGCTTGGTATCAGTTCCTAGATTTACTAATTCATAGTTCAGAGTTGAACTTTGAAGTTTTGAATTGGTAGACCTTTTGAAACGATATTTCAAATCATATAAGTCTTCCAATTTGACCACTAATTTTGGGATAGCATTATTAGTGCTATCTTGTTGCAATTGTTTGTCATGTTGGTCCTCATCTATTATTGGATTAGTGTAAGATCCTTCTGATGTGAGGAAGCTTACAATATCAGGATCATCGTTGAAAATTCTCCAATTGGTAATGCTATAAGTAATCGAGGGTCTAAAGATTAATTCGATTGAATATCTATCGGGGCTATAGTCTTCCGAGGGAATGAGCTTGGAAGCTACATTTGCCAAGAGGTCAGCACTAGCATTTTGAAGTCTGGGAATTGATGAAATATTGAATGCTATAAAATGTTCAGTCAGATCTTGTACTAAAGATTGATAATGCTTTAAATGACCTCATAGACAATGTATAGTATTTCGTACCTGTCTAATAACAATTTCAGAATCTCCGAAGACTTGTAGATATTTGATATCTAATTCGATTGCTTTGTATAATCCTTGGACTAAAGCCTCGTATTCTGCAGTATTATTGGTGCAATCGAACTTGAGTCTACAAGTTAGCATAGTTTGTTTCCTTCTGGACTAATTAGTACGCATCCTGCTCCTGCTCCCTCATTAGACTTAGAACCGTCAAAAAATAACTTCCAAAATAAAGATTTATTTACAGGACTATCTACGAAATTAACACATTTATAACTATTTGTTTGAGAAAAATTTTCTACTTGAGATAAAATATAATCTTCTAAGTAAGGTGAAGTATGAGCATTAAAATTTCCTAAGAAAGAATCAACAGAATAGTTTTCGATTATATTGTTGTTGTATGCTATTGGTTCATTTTCTCCTTACGATTCTGTTGCTATGTATTTCTGATGTCTTTCTCGCTCAACCTTTATTTGATTTGGTTTACCATTGTAAGGGAGCCACATATGTGACCAATCAGTTGCAAAGTATCCATGAAGCTTTTCAGACCAATCTCTGCTAAGAATTAGGCCATAAAATTTTGGAATGTCTGCAACTAAAATGTCAATAACTTGACATACCTTTGGATTAGATGAAAACCTTATGGTAACCTGATTTAGTTCACCGATCACTTCAACTTGCGAACGATCCAGCTGAACTATGCATACAACAGATTTTTGAGGTTAAACGTTTAACTTTGCACATATTGATTTAGGTAAGATATTAGATGAAGCTCCCGAATCAACTAAACAATTATGCAATTTTTTGTTGAAAACTTCATAAGTAAGAAGAAATGAGGGAGTATGAGATCTTGACCTTCCTCCAATTAAAGCGATATCGTTTGGATCAAATTTATTAGTCGCATTAGTTGGAGGTCTTCCCATCTCGTGAGAAGCTTGCGAGATTACAGTGGCGGGCAGAGGTGCAACTAGTACTGCTTGTAATTCTTTCAAAAGAATCTTTTGCTGATGTTTTAACTTGCTCAATTCATAAAAAGTAATGTTAGCCCTAGTCTTCTTCATGTCTTCTATGATATTATACTCCATCTCATCCGAAACAATCAATGTTTTAGATTGAGTTGGTGAATCTGTTTGCACTGGTCGTGTTTGAGTCGCTTTGGATGATGTCTTCTTTGCTGCGACTTTATCCTTAGACATCGAGCTTGTGCTCTTTGGCTTAGGAGTAGGCTGAGGAGGATCGAGTTGATTTCTACTTCTAGTACTGACCGGCGATGCCTCTTGATCCTCTTTATCTGGGAAGATGAAATCCCACATTCCTTGTACTTCTACAACTTCTTCTTCATCAGTAGGTTCTTCGATAGCAATTTCATCTTCTTCTTCTTCTGATTCAGCATTTGTAATAGCATTGGGAGGTTTTGAATCAGTTGAAGGATTTCTTTTATAAGGCTTGTACGAATTTTTAGAAGAAGTCTCTGCTACTTGTTTCTTAATGTCAACCATTTTGTTAGACATGGTTTTCAAAAGTTTCTACAATCCTTCTAAATCAAATGGGTCTTTCGATTGTTTTTTCTTTGGATCTTCCTTAAAAGTAACCTTCTTATATTTTCGTTCATCAATGGCATTTTTCTTTTCTAAAGCTATGATATGTTTCTCTACCACTATTGTTTCCTTCATATTGTCAGCTAAACTTGTTTTGTTAGACCTATCAATGAAGATTGCTATGTTTGATGATAAAGCAGATATGTACCATTCACTTCGAACTTCTTCGCTAGGCTTGGAAGCGGTAGGAATTTTGTTGAACAGTTTATTGAAACATGAGTTGAAATCTTTGATAGGTTCCTTTGACTCAGCCCTAAGGTTAGACAGGTCATTGATCAGCGTCGCAGTAGACCTGTCATCTCCGAACTTAGTCAAGAATTGTTCTTGGAAAATATCCCAAGTAGTAATAGATCCGGATGGTAATGAGAAATACCATGATCCGACTACTCCTTGCAAAGTATAGGGAAAGAGCTGAACAACATCGTCTTCATTAGTGACCCCATTGAGATTTATAGATAACATAAAGTTATTTATATGTTATTATGCTAGCATGCCTGTTTCAAGATTGAACTTAGGCAACCATTTTTCAGGATGGGCCGGTATTTGACTCAAGGGCGCAGGCATTAAGACTGCCCCTGGGTTATTCCATGGAGATTGGGCCATCGTTGAACTACTAACAGAGGAAATCGCAAAAGATGATCCCTGCAGTTGGGAAGATGAGGATATTACAATTCCAGATGATTGAGAAGGAGACGTGGAAGTTCTAGTGGACAATAATCTGAAGTGTGTTGGGTTGTGTTATATTCTTTCCACATAGTTAATAAAGGGTTTGAGGGGTACCCGTAACCCTGCTTTATGGGGTCCAGGGCAGCGCCCCAGAAAATTTTGGTTTTGGACCCTATGTTAGGTTGGGCAGACCCACCTATGGTTTTGTGCATGATTTTCGCACATGTTTTTTTTGGACGCGATGGTTTTCGGTCCATGGTTTTGGACCCTATGTTAGGTTGGGCAGACCCACCTATGGTTTTGTGCATGATTTTCGCACATGTTTTTTTTGGATGCGATAGTTTTCGGTCCATGGTTTTGGACACGATGGTTTTCGGTCCATGGTATTGGATGCTTTGGTATGTATAAATATGTATTGTAACATTGAAAGGAACATAATGAAAAATCAAGCTGGTAGTCCCGGTTTTGGGGTCCAGTGGGAAATCTCTGTGTATATGTGTTTTATGTGTTATGCTCTCACATTTTTTATTTTTCCTGTGATTTAGAATTCGTATGCAGGTAATTTATGTACGGGGTTAAAACCTACACAGTTGGTGTATGGCAAAGAGGTAATGCTTCCTATTGAGTTTCAAATACATACTTATAAGATGGCTGCAGATTTAGTAATTGATCTTAATGAAGCACAACAAGAAAGAATTCAACAGTTGAACCAGCTGGATGAAATGAGGCAGCAAGCAGAGGAGACAACACTCCTAATGCAGAAACAAAGGAAGCAGTGGCATGATGCACATATCAAAAAGAAACAGTTCAAAGAAGGAGACTGGGCTTTACTCT
>APFE031036131.1:82074-99305 GCA_000404065.3 Pinus taeda | reverse complement strand
TATGATGATGATGCTTCCAGTGTGTATTAGCGCTTTTTTTTATCATGGGTGTTTGTCCTTCTTTCTGGAGTACTTAAATAGTGTACCTCCCTTTAATGTGTCTTCACTTGCTAGTCAATGCCTTTTCCTGGATCTACTTCCATCTACCCCATCAGTCTTTTCTTATTGTTTTATTTGTTCTAATGATATTTTCTTGATCATGCGGCTAGCTCCGAACTCATGCTACTTTTTCATTCGTAGGTCTGAGAGACTTTGTAGTATAATTACATTTACCTCAACTTACCCTTCATTTTCCTTCTATATATTCTCAATATCAACCTTGCAACTCCTTATTTAAGCCCTTAGAATTGTCAAGGTATCCATATAATCAACGGATCTCGCCTCTCCCTTCTTCTCAACTAATTCTTCCTCTTGATATCCATGTTGTGACTTGTCAATGCTATACTGCACCATTTTGTTGCTCATTCCCTTTTTCTCTTAGTGTCTTCTTATGTGATGCCATACACACATAATTGTTAGAACATCAATATATCAAATAGATATATTCATCATTACCTTGTAAAAACTTCCATAAACACAAGGTCATTAGTATATAAAACATCAATTTTCACAAGTTAGTTCCCATAACACAATAAATATCAATATACAGATATCAACATACTCCATTTTTAATGTCGAAATAACATATGCTATAAATCCTATGTAAATACTCTATCAATGCTTTACTCCATGTTACACTATACCCAAACCTTGAACTTGCTTCTAGAGGTCTAGTACTGAACCTAATACTCCCATTAACTTCGATGTATCAATAAAAGAGCTTTAATTTTATTCCCAAATATCTAGTATTGAACCTCTAGCGTTGATGCTCTATAACATAGCTCTGTTATTTTCTCCCAAAGGTTCAAGTGTCGAACCTTTCTTTGATACCACTTTGTAACATTCCATCCCATCCCCTTAGGTTCTCCAAGGCCCATGCGAGTTGTTACTTATATTTAACATGACTTTCTGAGTTCTATCATGGAAATGGGGTCACAAAATTATTCCTTTCTCCAACTGCTTTAAATCTAAAAACCAACACCATTATTATATTAGGCTCATTGAGACCTTTCTGACAATACAAATTTTACCCCAATCCAACTTATGGATCGAGAGTTCTGGCCATTTTAAGTTTTTCCCATTAAACCTTTCCACCTCATTAGGGTCCACCATGTGGCACCCACGTGGTATCCCACATGTTTCCCACACGATTACTCCACCACTCCTAGATTAATCCACATGGAATGGTAGAATCACATATAGATTTTACTGTAATCAGGGTTAGTCCTCATCGCCACAACTAGTGAACAACCTTATGAGTCTCAAACACCAATCCTTGAGCTGGCCTAGGCACTAACTACATTTTTGAACTTCACATGAAATCTGCTTCGGTGATGACTCGCTCGACCGCTGATCTTATTGACTCCTGACTCAATCTTGGCCCTGTTTTCACGAAGTTCTCAAAATTAGATTTCTTTTTCTTTTGAAATTCTTTTAGGCCACACTGATTTGCATTTTTACATTTGATTGGTAGCTATAAGACTTTGCCTCATCCTTGATGAGTTCATGAATTGAAAATCTAGGCTGATCCATACCCCATCCAACATGTCTTAGACATGAAAACATCAACTTTACTTGTTGAAGTGCACACTGAATACTTATTTCCTAGACTTCGCTAAACTATTACTAACATCTTAAACCATTACATTTACCCATTAAAATACCTGGATATTATGCATGTGAAGGTAAACTTGTGAACATAAAACCGAAGGTTATGGGGAAGCTCATGCAACTACCAATTTACTTGTACAAAATTGTACATCTAATTTTGTTCATTCATTATGGCTCAAGAAACATATAACATAAGAATATTAAAAACAACATTACATACCCAAAACCATGTTTATCCATTACAACTCAATATTCAAAGAGCATAAAATATAAATAACAACCATACTTTCCACAAAAACATATTCGCGGATTCAGTGAGGTAACATCACATGAACACAAAAGAAAACATTTATCTTATAAGGATACCTGGCAAATAAGAATGGGACTTCAACTCTCCACCCAACCTTAGGAATACTTCAATTCCCTCTTTCTTGTAGTCAACCACCTCGAAGCTAGATTACAGAGCTTGAGGAAGAGTGCTCAAAGGAATAAAACCAATGGTACTAGTTGAAATAGGGAGTCTAGAGGCTGCAGCACCTCTACTTACCAGCTAATCAGGAAGTCAAGCTAAAATAAGGAATCAAGAGGTTACACCACTTCCATCCACCAACTATTTAGGAAGTCAAAATATATTGACAAGGACCCGTTTCTTTCAGGTGTTATCAATAATACTCCATTATTATACCACAAGGGCCTTTAAATTTTTCAACATCAACGCAAGGGTTTTTGTGAGCACAGAGAGTCTCAACTTGATTCCAAGGGATGAGTTTCACTTTCGCACGGAAATTTTTATCAGTTGGATAAGTTACTGTAGGAGCATACAGTCCACCTCTCTAGGTAGTTTATTAGTGAATTCAAGCACCAATGTTATCAACCCCATGGCTACACCTGGTGGTTCATTATCCCCAAAAATACCTATGTGTCTATCACCTAGCTAGATAGTTCATCAATCCAACAAGCTTCACAGTTGGTTTACCAACCTTAAGGAAAGCCACTGCTCTGTTATTCTCAGCCAACAAGCCCACTATGTTTCCTTAGTTGGGCTATCACTAGAATGATCTCTCTCCTTTCCAAAATCTCTCTACATATTATTCTCTTGTCCCTCATCTTGTGAGGGATTCCCCCACTCCATGATTAAATATATCTTGATCCTTCCTTTTTATGAGTGAATGAAAATGCCTCACTTCATTCAAAAGTTTGCTTCGCAAACTCCCATTACTACAGTTGCATGGACATGCACTTGAACTGTTAGTATGAAATTTTTGGAGAATTGTACCAAAAATATTCACTTAAGCTATTGGTGACAAATAACCCTAACAACAATGGATAATGACTGTTATTTCTCTTTATATCTGCAAAATAAACATTAGAAACCCTACAGAAAATATGAAATGCAAATAAAACAACAAGCCACAATATATACAATGAAATAGGACCAATGTATAATGAAATGATTTCATTATTCAAAATAGGATAAATTACACCTGGTGAGGAGAATATGCAAACTAGAATCTACAAAACCCCCCTCCATGGGATGGGTGCTTTATTACCCCGTGCTTTAGCGTCAATTCTCTCTCTGCTAATAGATGTAATGGGAAAATGGAGCTAGTGATGGCTTGAACCGAAAAATGGGAGCTCAAATTTCATAAGACAATAATGAGGACGATGAGAATTATCATGTGTGGAATGAGAAAAAACCCCTCTATTTAAAATAAAATATTACGATAGATTTAGATCTACGATAATAATAAAAAATATTACACTAAATCAAGATCTGACCATTAGGAATATTTTATTGTATTTTAGAGAGGGAAAGATTATTTGAATTATCAAATATCTTTATTTAGTAAACCAACTAAAAAATAATGATTAATTGATTTGATTAAGAAAAATGGTTAAAGTAATTAATAAATAAAAAATGATTTATTAACTACTTTAAGGGGATAAAGACTAAATAAATTTGAAATAATGGTTTAATAATGGTTTAATAATTATCTCATGAGAAGATTAGGGGATAAATATGGAATAATAAATAAATAATGATTTATAATACAATGATATAATGAGTCACATATACATAATTGCCTAGAAGACATAGGCCATGACTAGTACAGTGAAATCTATTGAACAAAGTACATAGGACATAATTCCCCCAAGCTGAAATGAGAGGGAGATCACAACCAAAGAATCCATGTTGAATAGGAAATGGCTTTGAAGATCCGAATCAACCATATAAAAGAGAGGTTCATGTTGTAAGCTCTGTGATCGACATAAACTGAGCTAGTCAAATCAATAAAACTACATCTGAGGCTAGATCACTAGGCATGTGGGGGCTATCTAAAGGGCCACCCCCTCATGAGGTTTGGAACATCTGACACACACCTAGGAAATGATGGGATAATATGTTGGATCACTAGACCATCAAGTGTATGATTCTCGGTCATGTGATAATGAGTTGAAGTTGAGCACGTGAGAAACAACCAAGCCAAAGGGAAAATATGATTCCCTTTGCTTGATTTGAGGCACTAAACAATGATGCAGGTTGGAACCAAGGTACACCACCCTCTAGACCAATCTCTGGGTGTAGATGTGCAGAAGTTGATAGATGAGGGCCTGCTAGAGTTGAGGCAATGAGGAGTCCTCCACAAAGGCATGAGGATCATAATAATGTGACTGATAGAGACTGACACCAGGGATGAAGATGGGGAAACAAGGAGACTAGTGGACTTATAAATTCCCTTGTTAGAGCATGATATGCAATGTTGATCTGGCAACGACTGAAAAAATTCTAGAGGGGATGGTCAATTACTTAGACGAAGGTTTTTCAAAGACAGATCAGGATAGTTGGAGGCCAAATGTGAGAAAAACGAGATGAATATGACACACAGAGGAATAATATACTGTAACTGGATTCAATGGGACATTGAACATACTACGTGGAGATAGGGGTGACTCATCTCTGATGCTCTAAACAAGGGTGACTCAATGATTCCGCCACATGGGAAAGACCAAAGGGGACGATAAAAACATGAGTAAATGGTGGTTACTCAATATGAAACTCTACATATAAGTCAAAAGATGCAAAGAAAAGTGTGCTAGAGTACTGACGACTCATATGGAGAGATTTTATTTTAATAGTGGACAAAGTGAGACCTCATGAAAAAAATGACTTCCAAACAAAGTTTCAAATTACCAAAAATGAAGGAAGACCCATTATAGAGCTCAGTGAAAGATTTCTAATGGTGCATATAGTTCATCAAATTGAGTTATGATTTTATCATAATGGAGAAGGGAAAATTAGTATTTTCCTATAAAAGGGCTTCTTTCCCCCAATTCTAATTCATTTTCACATTGTGCTATTGATGAATTTAGAGAAGAGGAGGCCCTAAATTTTGGCGAGCTCGTAGATAAAAAAACTCAAGGGAGACACTAGAGGAGTTTTTGGAATGCCATTAGGTTCTAGGTGTTTGAATAAGGGATTCAAGCATCCACCCCTCTTGGCACGAGATCCTCCGGTTGATGATGAGTAAATGTAGGGGCATATGCACCCCCCAATTTTGTATGTATGGTTATATCATGCTATGGACATGCGAGATGTATTTTAAATAGTAGACTTTAAACACATGTGATAAATATTTGGATACATACTATGATTATGCATGTTGTGTGTCACCATCTATTGCTCATGGCTGTCTTCTTACGATAAGAATGGATATATGCAGTAGGAAAAAGGTAGCGGTGGATTGTTAATTCATATAGTACTGCATATATGACTCAAAGTGACTAAATTTTTGGATTCACATAAATGGTTTCACCATACCAAAGAATAACTTCATATATAATGAACTATTACTCACCTAGATGACATTGTTTTTGAACAATGATGCCGGAGGGACTGGGTTGTTGAGGTAAGGTGTAGGAATGATTAAGTGGATCATCCCCATGGTGATCTTGAGTGATATGGGACTCTATAGGTTCTTTGAGATGGGTAAAAATAGCGACACTAGAGTCAACGCTACCAGATGCACTAGGAGGGTTTGGGAGACTTGCTTCTTCTGGACCCTCAAAAGTGGATGCCACCTTACCCAAACATTGTGTGTCAATGTAATGGCCACAAGGTGGATTTGGCTCGAATTCTTGGGTTCCAAGTAAAGGGTGATGGAACCATTCATCATCATGGGGGACATGGTTAACATACACATCATCTGAAAGAGGAGAAAAATTACTAGTGGATGTACAATCCACCGATGTTGAGATCAAAGTGTCTTCATAGGATGGTTCTCAAAAAGCACATTTAGAAAATCCTTAGGAGTCTAAAGAGGTTGATCCCATGGATGATGATATGTAGAGAATTTGAACAGAAGTGTCCTTCATTTTGACATCAGGAGGAGGAATCACAATGGTGGGTTGAGTAGCCTCTTGTCCTGGTGACAAATTGGTGCCAAGATCCATAGGTAGAGAAGGAGGAGGGTCACTACGAGTGGCATCTATTTCACAAAGAACGTGGAGTGTATCATGAAATATGTCGATATGAGGACAATGGTGAGATTAATGTCCATATATATCACATAAAGCATAAGGGTGGTTCATGCGTAATGATTTATTATTCTTGGCAGACTCAGGTAGAGTGATGTGCACTTCTGGGACATTAAGGTTGGGTTGAAAACAAGATTCTAAAAACATGGTTTTTATGTGGGGAAGGTCAAGAAAATTATTAGTGGCATGACCGTGAAGATCACACAAAGCTCATGGAGGAGTAAGCTTTTGTGGTTTAGTAGGAGTCATTTGGGTTTCTCTGTCTTTTCCCCTATTTTTTTGGGCTTTACCCCCTCACTAGATGCTTTCGCAACATGAGTAGCTTCTTGTTGAGGTTTCTAAGGAACTAAAGAAATGAAAGGGGTGGTAGGAATAGATTGTACTAGAGTCAAATCCATGTAAGTTTTGAGATGGTCAAGAGGGGTGTTTGAAGAAGGATCAATGGACCAAATATGGGTCCCCAAAGTCATGTTAGGGAGACTTAACATAGCCATTGCATGAGTAGAAAAGATTCATGGTTGTAGGAATAAGAAAGGTATCTCACCAAAGGGATAATGACTTGGAGAAGCTCCTCCTGAGGTAGGATGGCTTAAAGGAAAACACACCTAAATGGAAATGGCCTAGAGGAATTCTTCCTGAAGGACCAATTGAGTCTTGAGCAATGGGTTTTTGGTGAGCTAGTTGTTGGGAACTTGTACTAGACTGCTTGTTGGCGGCCTATGACACTTGAAACATGCAAACACTTGAACAATTGGGATAAATGGAAATAGGCGATGGGATGTAATAAACCCCAAACAACATGGAATATTTATAGAATCATTGGGATACATTAGGGAAGGTATGTATGGTATTGTTCTCCGTCATTGGTGATATGATATTTTGAGGAGAGGTTTGATATTGAGGGTCACAGTAAGTTAGTTGATAGATGGTGATGATATTTCCATTATGGGGAAAGCACATCTTATGAAAGAAAAAATATGTGACCACGGACATGGTGTACATGAAGCTACGACCAAGAAAGAGGTTATAATCAAGAGGGGTATTGATAGCTTCGATATCGATCATGACCTGCCTATGAACAATGGCGATGGGACAATTCTATGCATGAAGAGTGATGGTTGATGGTAACAGTTCAGGAGAACCAAGTTGCTTCCAGACACTTGCAACCATCATACAAGTGGACACACCTTTGTGACATACACACTGTTGAAAAATTACATTTTTTATGGAGACTGGTATCTGAAAATAAATAGAGGAGGGAAGGGGAGGATGATTTTCTTTATCTACGTAAAAAATGATCATATGATCATCAAAAGAATCCACAACGCCAAGAGTAGACAACAAATATTTTTTTTGGGATGGGCATGTCCAGAGGACTTCCAACGTTGACATGGATGCAAGAAATTGCAATAAGTTATATACTATACTACAAATGTAGGAAACTCAAGAATTAATAGGATTTTGAAACAATGGTCCTTTGGTTATCTTAAGTTGAACCTCGACCTTAGGTTAAGGGATATGTAAGGTACCATTTGGTGGCAAAAGAGGCTCAATGGAAACTTTGGGTTGAGAATCCGCCACTGCTTATTAAGAGGATTTCCATATTGGAGCAACTGATTTTGGAGGTTGATATTTTCAGAATTCATCATGATAATCTGATGAGGTCAATTCTCTAGTTGTGAAGGTGGAGAAGATGGAGGATTCTGGCCAGCTTGGGTGACCACATATCCTTGGTGAGAGAAAGGGTTTGTAAGCATGATCGACTGTGTAGAGGAAGGGAGGGGTGGATGCATGGGTTGTTTCCCCCTAGAGGGAGCTTCTTAGCCTTCCCATGGTTTTCACATCTGAGGGAGAAGGGTATATTCATGAGTGTAATGGCCATAAGTCCTGCAACAAGCACATATTTTATTGGTTTTGAGAGCCTTGTTCTGCTTGGGCTGCCCCCTTGTTTCTAGGTTACGAGATTAGATTGATCACCCTTATTGGCATTATGTTATCTACCTTGGTTGCCTTGATTACCCTAAGATGACTAATTCTGGTTACCTTTCCCCTTGTTCCTTCTCTTAGGGTTGGGGGGAATGGTAACACTCTACTGAGCATACATTTGACTCTATGGAGGTAATTGTTGCTACGATGGAGATGGTTGAGGCATGGGAGGTTGAGGTGTTGCTGTTGTTTTGGCTGGAGCGTTAGGTAGTGCATATGGATAATAAGGGTTCATGGTAACATTATGGGATGGGAAAATGCATATGACATGGTCGTATCTTGGTAAGAGGTAATGCATGAAGGATCAGGAGGAGGATAAGCGTAGGTGGAATTGGTCCCCCCCTTGGGTTGACCATAAATCATGGGAGGTTGAGAATATGGTGATGGGTAAGGGTAAGTGAGGGATCCAACTATATCGTTTGCGACATGAGATTCCCCCAGTGCAGAAGCAACACCAGGTCTAGGGAGATCAGGAAGGACGATATAAACACAACCTAACTGGGCGTATATCATATCATATTTAAAAACTCTCTAGAGAGTTCGTCCTTAGTTTGATGGAAGTGAGAAGTGACATATTTACCTATATGGGCGAGGAGAGTTCTCAAAAATAATTCCATGTAGATACGGTCCTCAAATTCAGGAGCTTTATACAAGCTCCTCCTTCTACACCATTCTTATACATGGTTAGAAAGGCGAGTGGTAGAATTTTGATGGAAGGAAGTCAAAAATTAGGTACTAGTGTCATATTTGTTGTAGCTTATATTGTGTTTAAGCTTATTATTCGTTTTTATCACAATGTGTGGTCTAAAAATCATTGCAGGGGTTCAACCTTAATGAGGCTCTCTTATTCGCAAAGTCTAAAAGAAATGAAGCATTTCATTTATTATATATTAGAATCACAAAGGAAACAATTGTTAAAGAATCGGCCCATGTGATCAAGTAAAATCGCAATATAAATAGTTATATGGAGCAGGTCCTGTTAGATATTTATATATATGTGTGTGTGTGTGTGTGTGTTAGCGATGCGATTAGATCGCAATCGAAAAAAGTGTAGTGGGCAGTTATATGAATTATTACCATAGGAATAGCCGATTCTTGATTGTGATAAAGGCATATCTTGAAAACTTTACAAAGGTCTTGGAAAAGGCAGAAAAATGTATGATTACACATTTTTATATATATTTCTATTATAAAGGATTATAATAGAAATACAGCGCCGATATGAAGGGTTATGAGTCAAGACCAATTATAAGTGGACTTGGATATATATATATATATATATATATATATATATATATATATATATATATATATATATATTATATATATATATATATATATATATATATATATATATATATATAATATATATATATATCTATATATATTTATATATATGCGGCATAAATCATAATCAAAGGATTAATAGCATTAATTGAAGGATTGCGATTTGTGGTAGGCCGGACCCGATATTACATATATTATGTTTAATTATCCTGTCGGGCCCGCGATCATCGCATAACGTTTATACATATATATGACTTATGCCGATTGCGATTTGCGACGGTGATCCGGACCCGATATTATACATGCCATGTTTTATACTTCTGGCGGGTCCACCATATCACAGATTGTTAAGGTTTGGGTTAATACACCAATTGAAAGCACCGATTGCGATTACGATGGGTTTCGGACCCGAAAATATATATATTGTGTTTAATAACTCCGGCGGGTCTGCAAAGTGTCTTATGCATATGTGTTGGTTCATTTGCCGATTTTGATTTACGATGGAGACTCCGGACCCGAAATTACATATATTATGCTTAATTTTTTTGTTGCATCCATTATATTGCATATCATTAAGTTTTATATTTTTATATCATTTGAAAGGGTCGATTGTGATTTGCGATATGAAGTGGATCCAATGGATTTATGAAGTATAGTTAATTATTTTTTAGTTCCATAATAATCAAAGGTTTGCATTAATTTTGATGTGTAAAAGGAAAAATAAGCGTTAAAGCCGAATCTGAAGAGGAAGGCAGTTGGGCATGTTTTCTTTGTATTTTGGCTAATCAAAATGCCCGATACACGCGTAAGTCCAGATTTATGCACAAGTCAAAGTCAAGAATTGTTTATTATGGTTAAAGAAGATTAATCATTATTAAGGCATATACAGAAGAACTCAGCGGCCGATTAACAGAGCAAGCCAACAGTTATTCTCATCTTCTAGTTCAGTTATTTCTTACTATTGTATGTTCTTTGAGGTGTCTTTTACCCTCTGTAAAATTTTGTAATAGTTTTTACTCAAGATAGTTAGAGAAGCAGTTTAGTAGTTTAACAGATTCAAAGATCAAAAAATGTTCCACAATGTATGAAAAAATGAAAATTTACAAAGAAAGGGTTGGAATTTTTGAGAACCCGGGGACAAGGCCATTGTATTCATGATATAATTATTCATTAATGAAGAATCAAAAGTTTCCATGCATTTGTTGGGTATGATTTTGTGACTTCTCTGTTATGTGTCATGTTATATTTTCTTCCTTCAAGTATGGTAATGAAGCTACAGGTCTTTATTTGCTTAGGTAGATAAAGTTAAAGTTCCTTAAAAGAGCCCTCCTGTACTTGAAATTTTCACCTTTCTTTCTAAGTTATAGATAGTACTTTTTGTGCAAGGTAGCATATTATATTTAACTTCTCCAAGAGTCATAGATAGTAGGTTCTGTCTTAAACAACATATTTTCCATGATTCAGTTCTCACGTTCATAATTCTTCTAATTTGTAGATAGTAGTTTATGCGCAAGGCAACATACTATTTTTAACTTCTCCAAGCTTTCTTCATTTATCATTCATATTAAGCTAATAAAATGGCATTCTGATATTTCCTTTTCACCTAAGTATTGAGAGTAAAAAACCAAGTCTCCAGGTTCTTCATTCAAGAACACAACATATATCTAAGTGATAGTAAATAATATTTATTAATGTCTTAAGCACAATTTCTCTACAGCTAGGAAATTGTTTTCTTAAGGAACAACAATATTGAAGAGGTAATTGGAAATATAATAGGAAGGTGTTGGTGAGAGCCATAAAGGTGGAATGAGAGGCATGTGATGGTCAACATACCACTTGGAAGTAGCTCCAGTTAAAGTGTGTTGGAATAGGTGAAGATGAATGGAATCCTTGGGGATGGAGTTGGAAGAGCACCACATATGGAAATAGTGAATGTGGTGGGTAGGGTCTTTTGTAGGATTCCCTTCAAACACGGGGATGTCTGAGGGAAGTTTGGTTGGCATGTGAGGCCAATTTTGGTAATGGAGAAGGGGATCATTAATAAGTTGATTTAAGAGTGGAGACTCAAACCATCCATGTAGGGAAGTAAGGGTTGATTAGTGGCCATACTAGAATAAGTTCTAATATTAACTCCTTGAGGATCACCCTGGTTAGGACTAGTGTTACCATCTGGGTTTCCACCTCCCGCGTTAGCACCTGGAATCATAGTGGTGTGGGGTTGGGAGGATGCAAAATCAGAGGATGAACTAGAGTAATCAGAGTAACTAGAGTTCGTATGTGGACTGGTTGGAGGAACCCTAACTCATCGAGCAGGTGTGAGAGGATATTCTATCATAAACTAGGGGTGAAGGCAACAAAATCTCTGTGATAGTCACCTAGGGGCGCAATGGTATCAGGAGAAAAAATCAACTCTAAAGGCTAAAGGATGAGGATAAGAAAGAGAGTAAAAAACTGCAAGCAAACACATAATGTAGTGGTCCAAGGTGAAAAATAACTATAATGGGATGCTACTCTAGCTAAGGCAAACACATCCTATCAAAGAAAAATGACCTTTAGCCTAAAGGTTGACTAAGCCTCAAACAAGTCCTAGTTCTACTATTTAACATGAACTATTTAACATGGCCTCCTAAAAGACTTCTTAATTAATGGGGTTTGATGTCCACAAGCAGAATTGTCGAGGGGAAGGTAAGGTAGAGGGATAGTTGCTTCCCACAATGACCCATATATGGCATTTTTCTAAGATTGGTCACTAAGGTTACCTTAATCCCATGGGAGCACAAGAATCTTGGGCTTCTTAGTAGTCAGTTGCTGATGCACGATCCTCTGCCTATGAATCTGGTAGCCTTGAGGAAAGCCGCTTGCACCATGACCTAAGCCTAAGCCCCTATTAAATGAGTTTATGATGCAACTCCAATTTTGTCATGAGATGGTGAAGGATTTCAAGTTCCCTACAAGGACAACATTCTATGTTTTGGTGTAAGTGATCAATGGGTGTTTTGGAAGCCTATCCAACTGATCCTAAACTAAATAAAAGATTATTTTTCCCTCGTGCCTAAGTGGGCTTAAATTTATGTGAGTTAAGGTATTAATTTGGAGTGTTTAAAGTATTGGCTTAGTGGTGCTAACCAAGCTCTCATTCGCTTAGGGTGTGTGTGTGTGTAGTAATGTGTGTTTCGATGGGTTAATTTAAAGCATGTTTTATTATGCAAGTGTTATTGATAAATAAAGTGTAAAAATTTCAAATGGAACTGAAAATTAATAGTAATATAACAACAAGCTTAAACACACAATTCCCCGGCCAAATACACTATGAAGCAATAAGAAAAAATGAGGACAAACAAGCAACCGAAAGAAACTGAAATACCAAAAGATCTAATGTCTATGGGATTGGGATCTAAGTCCAAATATGCTAAAATGATGTAGAAAAACCAACAAAGATAGGAGGCAAAGTGTTGGAAAATAACATAAAAGAAACTACAAAAAATGAGGATGCTCAAGAGGATACTGAATAATAAATGCAACAAAAGTCACAAAGGGAAACAAAGTGTTGTAAATATGGCCTAAAAAAGCACTGAAAAATGATGGAAACAATGTTGGAAAGCAGTGAAGAAAAGCTTTGCAAACTAGGTTACTCAACTCAGCAAATTTTCTAATAAATGGTAGAGGTGTACTATAAACCCTAAGGATTTTTTTCCTTCCTCTAAATGAGAAAAAAATACTAAGAGACTCTAGGCCTAGGGATTAACAAGAACAACGAGGAAACCCTTCTCGACACACAAATAGAACTCTCGGAAAAAATTTGAAAACTGCAAAAAATTCTAGAAAAAATAGGCAGCGTAGGTTATGGCGTGTTTTTTACGTTGTGGTGCAGGTATTGGCTCAAAAGCTGCGCTGGCCAACACATGTTTTACTCTGAAAATTGCGTTGGCTCTATGAGGCTCCTAGTTCACAAATATGTTACATACAATGTTGCCTCCTGTGAGGCTGGTACACGTGAATTGCAAAAAAGAAATGAAAACCCAAAAGAACAAATAATTTTCTAATGAAGAGTAAAAATCTAAAAATAGAAATAGAAAGTGAGAGAAAGAAAAATGTTGAAAGTCGTTGAAACAACAGTCACTAGGGTTTCACATTTTTAGACTAGCGGAGTCGCTATTTGTTAGGAAAGAATTTTAGAGCAAGTGAGCAAAAATCCCCCTTTTTAGAACAAGTGAGCAAAAGTCCCTTTTGTTGCTATTGGTGACAAAAGGGATTTTAGTTCAAATTCTCTAAAATTCCTTCCTAACAAATGGTGACTCCACTGGTCTAAAAATTCAAAAAACTGGTGATTGTTGTTTCAAATTTTTTCTTTCTCTCACTTTCTATTTCTATTTTTAGATTTTTACTTTTTGCTAGAAAAATCTTTGTTCTTCTAGGTTTCCATTTCGTTTTTGTAGGTTACAGGTACTAGCCTTGAAGGAGATGACATTTTCTACAATAGTTTTGTGAAGTGGGAGTCTTAAAGATCCAACACTTTTTTTGGAGTAGAACATGTGCTGGCAAGTGCAACCTTTGGGCCAATACCTGCACGACACTACAGAAAATAGGTTTGAACCTATGCTGCCCAATTTTTCAATATTTTCTAGAATTTTCAGAATTTTGCCATGATTTTTCTCTAATGTGTTGGGAAAGGTTTCATCATTGTTCCTATTCATCCCTATGCCTAGAGTCTCTTAGTATTTTTTTATCATTTAGAGGAAGGAAAAAACCTTTTATTGTTTAGAGTACACCTCTACCATTTAGTAGAAAATTTGCCGAGTTGAAAAGTCTAACTCATATAACTTTTCTCCATTGTTTTCCATCATTATTTCCATCATTTTTCAGTCCTTTTTAGGCCATATTTATAGTGCTTTGTTTCCCTTTGAGACTTGAATTGAATTTATTTTTTAGGATCATGTCGAGTATCCTTCTTTTTTGCAATTTGTTTCCTTAAAGTATTGGTGACAAAAGGGATTTTAGCTCAATTTCTCTAAAACTCCTTCCTAACAAATGGTGACTCCACTGGTCTAAAAATTCAAAAAACTAGTGATTGTTGTTTCAATTTTTTTCTTTCTCTCACTTTCTATTTCTATTTTTAGATTTTTACTTTTTGCTAGAAAAATCTTTGTTCTTCTGGGTTTCCATTTCGTTTTTGTAGGTCACAGGTACCAGCTGTAAAGGAGATGACATTTTCTACAATAGTTTTGTGAAGTGGGAGTCTCAAAGATCCAACACATTTTTTGGAGTAGAACCTGTGCTAGCAAGTGCAACCTTTGGGCCAATACCTGCACGACACTACAAAAAACAGGTTTGAACCTATGCTGCCCAATTTTTCAATATTTGCTAGAATTTTCAAAATTTTGCCGAGATTTTTCTCTAATGTGTTGGGAAAGGTTTCATCATTGTTCCTATTCATCCCTATGCCTAGAGTCTCTTAGTATTTTTTATCATTCAAAGGAAGGAAAAAACCTTTTATTGTTTAGAGTACACCTCTACCATTTAGTAGAAAATTTTCCGAGTTGAAAAGTCTAACTCACATATATTTTCTCCATTGTTTTCCATCATTATTTCCATCAATTTTCAGTCCTTTTTAGGCCATATTTATAGTGCTTTGTTTCCTTTTGAGACTTGCACTGAATTTATTTTTTAGGATCATGTTGAGCATCCTTCTTTTTTGCAATTTGTTTCCTTAAAGTATTGGTGACAAAAGGGATTTTAGTTCAATTTCTCTAAAATTCCTTCCTAACAAATGCTGACTCCACTGGTCTAAAAATTCAAAAAACTGGTGATTGTTGTTTCAAATTTTTCTTTCTCTCACTTTCTATTTCTATTTTTACTTTTTTACTTTTTTCTAGAAAAATCTTTGTTCTTCTGGGTTTCCATTTCGTTTTTGTAGGTCACAGGTACCAACCATGAAGGAGATGACATTTTCTACAACAGTTTTGTGAAGTGGGAGTCTCAAAGATCCAACACATTTTTTGGAGTAGAACCTATGCTGGCAAGTGCAACCTTTGGGCCAATACCTGCACGACACTACAGAAAATAGGTTTGAACCTATGCTGCCCAATTTTTCAATATTTTCTAGAATTTTCAGAATTTTACGGAGATTTTTCTCTAATGTGTTGGGAAAGGTTTCATCATTGTTCCTATTCATCCCTATGCCTAGAGTCTCTTAGTATTTTTTATCATTCAGAGGAAGGAAGAAACCTTTTATTGTTTAGAGTACACCTCTACCATTTAGTAGAAAATTTTCCGAGTTGAAAAGTCTAACTCACATAACTTTTCTCCATTGTTTTCCATCATTATTTCCATCATTTTTCAATCCTTTTTAGGCCATATTTATAGTGCTTTGTTTCCTTTTGAGACCTGGATTGAATTTATTTTTTAGGATCATGTCGAGTATCCTTCTTTTTTGCAATTTGTTTTCTGCCATTTTTCCAGCACTTTTCCTCTTGTCTTTGCTAGTTTTTATGCATCATTTCAGAATACTTAGTGATCTGAAAATGGGACACTCAGGCTTCTTGTCTAACTTAAAAGAACCTCTCCCACTTCCATAGCTTTAAATATTCCCAAGTCTTATTGATTAACCAATGAAGAATTAAGAAATGCTTGAAAATATAGGTGTATGCTTATATTTATTGTTGGTTGTTTATGGTGCTTTAAAATTTGTTGTGTATGTTGATATGTAAATACATACAATAAATACTAATGCAGCAATAAAACAAACACACAGAACAGTAATTAAATTAGGAGTTCACCCAAAACTCTTGGGATACATCTCTATGAGCTCTTGTCAACTCAACTAGGCCCTTTGGGATTAGGGCAAAGTCGTTTTTGCAAACTCTTGGCTCAACTCCTACTATTTTACAAAGAAACAATGGGTTTAGACACCATTTTATCCCCAGGTCTTGAAGCTCTGGCTCTTGGCTCTGGCTCTAGGTCTTCGGCTCTGGCTCTGGCTCTAGGTCTTCGGCTCTAGCTTCTTTCTACCCTCTATCAGTTTACATCTCTCTTGGCTTTTCACTTGGCTGCTCTTTTTGCTTCTGCGCTACCTCCTTTGCCTTAGCTTCCTGATTTGGCTTCACTTTCAGCAACAAAACCCCAACAAAAACCTTAGCAACCAACAATCAACAATAAATCCCTGTCTCTGTCATTCTGTGGCTTTTCAGCCAAATCGGAAATGTTGGTTCATTTTCCCTCTCGGGCTCTCTGTCTTCCTATTTTGGTCCACTCAAATCCCCTCTTTGAGCATTAGCAATCTTTTCTAAATGCCCTCAGGGATGGTGGCCCCTTGTGCTGCAATGGAAGGAACCATCAGCGCTTGAAATCCCCAAATTTTGGCATTCTCAGCTTACATAGGAAAATATACCAAACACGGGAAAAATCCACAGAAAATATTGTTCATCAGACTTCAATTACTATGAATTCCGCCCTAAACTCCTATCGGGTCCGCCCATAATCATTGTTACAAGTCGCAATTGCTCGTTCCATGGCTTTCCCTTTGTATTTAAAAAATACATTAAAACATTAAAAATATGGAAAATGGCCTTATGGCGGATTTTAAAATAATATGCATTTGCATTTCCGAACCCTTTCAAGTCTGGTTTCATCAGATTGGCGCATTCCTTCGCTTTTTGTTTATTAAACAAAATATGTGAAATAAACATAAAACTGCCTTTTTAACGGACTTCAAA
>APFE031036131.1:68683-79857 GCA_000404065.3 Pinus taeda | reverse complement strand
ATGTGTATCGCGGGGTCCCGCCTTTGCTTCGTGGCATTGTTGATTGTGATTCGTCGATCAGCATATCACTCGGCCTGATCCCTATGTTATATCACATGTGCCTTCCTCTGATCTGACCCGTCGATCCAATCATCGGAGGTCGCTGATCGGGGGTGTCTTCTGCCCGACCTTAAGTCTTGATGTTTGCCTCATGCGATGCGATTTTTTGATCAGATCTGGACCGTTGATCGGCCAGATTCGATGACTACTATTCATTGCTCTATTGACCTCCGATAGGCTCGATTTTCGTTGTTTTCTCATGTTTTTTGCCTCCCGATAGTGTTATCCAATAAGTCCAAAACTTCTCCTTTTGCAAGGGATTTTTGGATTTTTAGAAGACTTGAAGATTTAGAGGGTTTTTTGTATCCCTTTTTAAGGGATTTTGCCTCTTTTTCCAAAGGAAAAAGGGCATCTTCTTTTTGAGATAACTTCTGCATCCTAAGTCAATTTTTGCCCATTCAAATTGCAGTAGATTTAGAATGAGACGATCTCTGCAATGGGGCTAGTTCCAGGAACTTCCATGGAGTTTCATTTTCCTCAATGAGGAACACTTAGACTTAGGAGTCTATCCAAAATCCATTTTGGATCACACCTTCCCACTAAGAGAACTTTTGGTCTCCAAAAGACTGATATACTAATCTGAATATTAAATGAGAGTGACCCACCCTCTTCTTTCAGCCTCCCTACACTTGCCTTTGCATAGTGCCTCTGAACCAAAGTTTCTGACCACTTCCCTTCTTGGATGGGCTAGTCTTCTTGGGAAGAACTGTCTTCCTCCTTGCCTTCTTGTAGAACTCCTGCTGAAATGGTTATAGAAGGTAGTTTGAGCTTCTCTTCCTTAATCATTGATCCAAGGTGGCTCAAACAAATGTGAAGTACATCTGCTCCACAAAATTTTCATTTGTACCTGTTTGACAAGTTGTCAACAACAACAGTTAACAACAACAGAAATATAGACAACAAATGGATGGCATAAACTCCTGCTTCAAAAAAAGAAACAGATTTCACGGCCTGTGAACACTTCCATGTCTTCATCTGCATACAAATGATGCACTAGATAACAAACCCACAAAACATTCCTTTAAACAAATGACCCTTAAAGTCAAGCATGTACAAAAAGACCATTAGGACTCTTTTTCAAAAGATGAAACACTTCATCATTATCTCCATTTGGAGACCAAGTTAACTTCTCCCAAGTCAACATGGCATCACATGCATGTCAAAGCAATAAACCCTGCAAGTTAATTACACATACATGTTCAAAAACAAGGAAATCATTAACATCCCTGTGTTGATGCATCTCATGCTCATGCATGCATTTCATCCTTCAACTTTCACTTAAGCACATTGTACTTTCGAAACTGAAATGAAATTTAATGTAGATGCATCAATAGACATGCAATTTCAATCGGATAAGAACTCTAACCATTCCTTACCAATCCCTTTCAAAGGTACTACCTTTGTCTACACATTAGTATCATCATGTGAATCATTCTAAGACACATCATTCATGGAATCTTCACTTCCAGTTCTGCCATCTTCTCTTTCCACTTTCTTCAGCTTTGGTGGAAGCATTGTTGGATTCAGTGTCCAACATTTTGCGGCAAGATGTCCTTGCTTATGGCAGTAAGTGCACTGCATGTGCATCCTCTTGACAACATGATTTGCCTTGTCCAAGGGACCTTTGGCTTCTTGCTTTTTTTCCTTCAAAAGTTTCCTGTATGTGGCCATTCTCTTCCAACATCTAGAAACATTATGGTTATCCAAACCACAAAAGGAACATGAAACTCTTTCCCCATACTTATGTGGAAATTTATCATGCTTTGCAAAATAAAAAGGAAGGTGTTTGGAACCAGATTTATACCTTTCTCTTTCACCTTTATTTCCTTCATGAGGAGGTGAATTGATTGAAGAAGTAGCTCCCTTTGGAACACCATCAATATCTTCAAGGTTATTAGAGTTTCCACAACTCTCTGGTTCAAGTGTGTGCCTCTGAACACCTGCATCCTACAATTGATGTTTCAAGCCATTGCATTCCTTTTGAATACAACCTTCACACTTTTGAGGTAGAGGACATGAAATGAAACTCCTTCTTGGGACTGTTTCAATGGCCTTCATGGAAACTTTGGAACTCTCTCCATAAGACTATCCATAGCCAAGACCCAAATACTTAGGCCTTTCCTCAACCATTATTGGTTCAACAATACCTTGTGCATGCCTACCCAAGCCTTTTCCTTCATAGCCCATCTTGGACATTAGCTTTGAACCTATGCCTCTAGTATGTTTTTTAAAAGAACCAATATAAGCATTCTTGGAAGAATTTGAAGACAAACTAGACTGGCTTACCTCTTCTTCAAGCTGATACTTGACTTAGGCTTCTTGGGAAACAAAGAGCTATGACTCCAACTCATGCATCCTTTTTAGGTTCATATTTTCAATATGAAGTTGCCTCTCCATTTTCTGCAATTTGTCATAAAGAAATTGCTTCTCTTCCCTCATGAAATTCAACTTCTCTCTAAGCATGCTGCTCTTCCTTCCATCCTCATACATTTCTCTCACCATATCCATCATGATGAACAAGTCTTGCTTTATGTCTTCATTAAAGAGTCTTGTGATGCAAGAGGAATTCGAGGATATACTTGTAGAAGTTGTCATTATGCCAATGAACAAAAGAACTTCAAACAAGATTAATAAAGAGCTTATTTCAACAACCTTTTGCAACAAACTTCTTGTGCTCCAAGGATCGCCTTGAGGTCCTTTGGGATAGAAGAATGCCTTCAGCCCTTATTCCTATTTGTCCTTCCCAGACTGAGCTATCAATAGCTTTCCCTTCACCTATGCAAACTCAGAAAATAGTCAGTCTGCAAAATAAGAATACAATCAACCTCTTGCTATTAAAACACCTTTTAGACAAATAGCCTTTGCTTTGTCAATCAAGCATTCTGATGTGACCTTCTCAAAGGTGTGGTTAACCAAACCTAAGCTCTGATACCACCTGATATGAAAATGGGACACTTAGGATTCTTGTCTAACTTACAAGAACCTCTCCCACTTCCAAAGCTTTAAATATTCCTATGTCTTATTGATTAACCAATGCGGAATTAAGAAATGCTTGAAAATATAGGTGTATGCTTATATTTATTATTGGATGTTTATGGTGCTTTAAAATCTGTTGTGTATGCTGATATGTAAATACATACAATAAATACTAATGCAGCAATAAAAAACACACAGAACAACAATTAAATTAGGATTTCACCCAAAACTCTTGCGCTACATCTTTGTAAGCTCTAGTCAACTCAACTAGGCCCTCTAGGATTATGGAAAAGTCTTTTTTACAAGATCTTGGCTCAACTCTTGCTGTTTTAAAAATGGGTTTAGACATCATTTTATCCTTGGGTCTTGAATCTCTGGCTCTTGGCTCTGACTCTGGCTCTTCGGCTCTGGCTTCTTTCTATCCTCTATCAGTTTACAACTCTCTTGGATTTTCACTTGGCTTCCAAGTGACTCCCTTGGCTGCTCTTTTTGCTTCTGCATTGCCTCCTTCACCTTAGGTTCCTGCTTTGGCTTCACTTTCAGCAACAAAACCCCAACAACAACCTCAACAACCAACGATCAACAATAAATCCCTATCTCCGTCATTCTGTGGATTTTAAGCTAAATCGGTGCTATTGGTTCATTTTCCCTCTCGGGTTCTCTGTCTTCTTGTTTTGGTCCACTCAAATCCCCTCTCTAAGCATTAGCATTCATTGTTAAATGCCCTCAGGGATGGTAGCCACCTGTACTGCAATGGAAGGAACCATCGGTGCTTGAAATCCCCAAATTTTGGCATTCTCAGTTTACACAGGAAAATATACCAAACACGAGAAAATCTGCAGAAAACACTATTCATTGGACTTCAATTGCTATGAATTCCACCCTAAACTCCTATCGGGTCCACCCATAATCGATGTCGCAAGTCGCAATTGCCCGTTCTGTGGCTTTCCCTTTGTATTTAAAAAATACATTAAAGCATTAAAAATCTGGAAAATGGTCTTATGGCTGATTCTAAAATAATATGCATTTTCATTTTGGAACCCTTTCGGGTCTGGTTTTATCAGACTTCACTTTTCGTTTATTAAACGAAATATGCGAAATACACATAAAACTGCCTTTTTAACGGACTTCAAAATATATCAAATGTCGTTTATCACTCCGACGGGTCTATATATTTAATATTTTATATATATATATATTATATATTACTGTATGGTAATGTATGTATGTATGATTGTATGTATGTTGTAGTATGATGTATGATGTATGTATTAGATGTATGTAGTATGTTATAGATGATATGTAGTATGTATGTATGTATATTTTTTAATTTTTTTAATTATATATAGATTATATATGTAGTATATATTATTACATATATTATTATATATATATATTGTAATAATATATTTATATACATATAAGTATATCTATATATATATTATATTATCGTATATATATATTATATATATTACCACACATATATATATATATATATATACTATTATATATGATACCATTTAGTATATATACATACATATTTAATTATCATATATATATTATATTATATGAATATAGTATATTATATTATTATATATATTATAATACTATATATATATATCGCAAGTTGCATGTATCACAGGGTCTTGCCTTTGCCTCATGGCATCGTCGATTGTAATTTGCCGATATCGGCGATCGGCATATCGCTCGACCCGATCCCTATGTTATATCACATGTGCCTTCCTCCGATCCGACCCGCAGATCTGATCATCGGAGGTTGCTGATCGGGGGTGCCTTTTGCTCGACCTTAAGTCCTGCTCTTTGCCTCATGCAATGCGATTTGCTGATCGGATTTGGACCGTTGATCAGCCAGATCTGACCACTCCTGTTCATTACTCTGTTGACCTCTGATAGGATCGATTTTCACTGTTTTCTCATGTTTTTTGCCTCCCAATAGTGTTATCTGATAAGTCCAAAACTTCTCCTTTTGCGATGGATTTTTGGATTTTTAGAATACTTGAATATTTAGAGGGTTTTTTGGATTCCTTTTTAAGGGATTTTGCCTCTTTTTCCAAAGGAAAAAGGGCAACTTCTTTTTGGGATAACTTCTGCATCCTAACTCAGTTTGTGCCCATTCACATTGAAATAGATTCAGAATGAGACGACATCTGCAATGGGGCTAGTTCCAAGAACTTCCTTGGACTTTCATTTTCCTCAGTGAGGAACACTTAGACTTAGGAGTCTATCAAAAATCCATTTTGGATCACTTAGCCTTAGATCTCAGTCCCCATAGACATTATATATTTTGGAATTTTAGTTTCTTTTGGTTGCTTGTTTTTGCCCTCATTTTTTTCTTGCTACTTTATAGCATTTTTAGGTGGGGAATTGTGTGTTTAAGCTTGTTATTATATTACTGTTCATTTCCAGTATCATTTACAGTTTTGTACACTTTATTTCTCAGTAGAATTGGCATCATAAAACATGCTTTAAATTAACACATTGAAACACACATTACTAAACACAAACTTACACCCTAAGGGAATGAGAGCTTGGTTAGCACTGCCAAGCCAAGACTTTAAACACTCCACATTAATAACTTAACACACCTAGATTTAAGCCCACTTGGGTAACAGGGAAAGACAATCTTATAGTTAGGTTTAGGATTAGTGGGATAGGATTCCAAAAACACCCATCAATCACTTACACCGAGACATAGAAAGTTTTACTTATAAGGAGCTTTAAATCCTTCACCATCCCACGACAAAACTGGAGTCACGTCAAAAACCCATTTGAGAGGGGGTTAGGCTTAGGTCAAGGTGTGAGCGATTCTCCTCGAGGCTACCCAACTTGTAGGGAGAGGATCCCACATCAGTGGCTGAATACCAAGAATCCCAATATTTGTGCATCCCCATGGGACGAAGGTAACCTTAGTGGCTAGTCTTAGAAAAACACCCTATAGGGGTGGTTGTGGGCAACAACCATCCCTCTAGCTTACCTACAGTTGGATAACTCTACTTGTGGACATTAGACCCCATCAATTAAGAAGTCTTTTGGAAGGCCATCTAAAATAGTAGAAATAGGAATTATTTGAGGCTTAGACAACCTTTAGGCTAGAGGTCATTTTTCTTTGATAAGATGTGTTTGCTTGAATTATAGTAGCTTATCATTATAGTTAATTTGCACCTTGCACCACTGCACTATGTAATTTATTTTTGTTTGTTACTCTCTTTCTTTATCCTCATCCTTTAGCCTTTATAGTTATTTTTTTTCTTGACACCATTATGGCCCCTAGGCATCTGTTGCGAAGATTTTGTGGCCTTTCCCCTAGTTTCCTTTAGGATATCCTCCCACCCCTACTTGACGAGTAGGGGTTCTTTCACCCAGTCCACATACATACTCTAGTTCCTCTTATTCCTCTAAGTTCATCCTTTTATTTCATATCCTACCAACCCCACACCACTACCATGCTAGGCGCTAATGTGGGTGGTGGAAACCCATGTGGTAACGTCGATCCTAACCAAGTTAAACCTCAGTGAGGTAATATCAGAACCTCTTCTAGTATGGCCACTAATCAACCCTTACTTCCCTACGTGGCTAGTTTGAGTCTCCTCGTTTTGAACCAACTTATCAGTGATCCCCTTCTCCATGACCATAATTGGCCTCCCATGCTAACAAAACTTCCCTCAAACATCCCAAAGTTTGAAGGGAATCTTAGAGAAGACCCGACCTACCATATTTGCTCTTTTCATATGTGTTTCTCTTCCAACTCCATCACCGAGGACTCCATTCGTCTTCGCCTCTTCTAATGCACTCTAACTGGAGCTACTACCAAGTGGTATGTCAACCAATAAGATGCCTCTCACTCCACCTTTGAGACTCTCGCCAATTCCTTCCTATAATATTTCCAATTACCTCTTCGTTATGACATTGGTACCAAAATTTTTACTTCTTTTTGTCAAACTTTTTCCACTCACCTCTCTGACCATGTATAAGGATGACATAAAAGGAGGAGCCTCTATAAAGCTCCTAAATTCAAGGACCATGTCTACATGGAATGGTTTTTGAGCTCTCTCCTAGCTTCCATAGGTAAATATGTCACCTCTCACTTCCCTCAAACTGAGGAAGAAGATCTCCATATAACTTTGAAATATGATCTGATACATGCCTAATCAAGTTATGTTTATACCATCCTTCCCGATCTCCCTAGACTTGGTGTTGATTTTGCACCAAGGGAATCTCAAGTCGTTGACGATATTGTTGGATCCCTCTCTTACCCTCACCCATCACCATATTCTCAGCATCCCATGAGTTATGGTAAACCCCATGGTGGACTAGTTCCACCTACACTTATCCTCCTCCTGATCTTTTGTGTGTCAACTCTTACTAAGGTACATGCATGTCATATGAATTTTCCCACCCACATCAATCAATGCTAGGGGTAGTTGTTTCTCTACCTAGTTACCAGAATGTTACCATAAAACCTTATTATATAGTGCTCCAACCCCAAGTACACCAACATGTCAACCTCCCATGCCTCAACCTTCTCTTCCGCAACAACCATTACCTCCACAGAGTCAAGTGTATGCCAAAAAAAAAAGGTACCATCCCCTGCAACCCCAAGAGAAGGAACAAGGGGAAAGGTAACCAGAATTAGTCATCTCAAGGTAATCAAGGAAACCAAAGTAGATAACCTAATGCCAATAAAGGTGATCAATCTAATTCTGCAACTAAGTAATAGGGCAGGTAGCTCAAGAAAAACAAGGCTCTCAGAACCAAGAAACCTTGTGCTTGTTGCGGTACTTATGGCCATTACACTCATGAGTATCTAATTCTCCCTCAGATACATAAAATATGGGAATAACATGAAATTTAATCTAGGGGGAAACAACCTATGCATCCACCTGTCACTCCCTCTACATATCCTGTTAGTATCATATAGTCATAGTAATCACTATCAGTTTGGTTTTTGGTTTTTCTATGTATTTAGGTCAATTTGTGAAGTTTAGTCATGATATTATAAATATCAATTATAAGTGGTGATTGTTCATGAGTGTCTTGTAATGAGTGAGGTTTCATGAGCCAGTTGTCATGTTATTTACAAGATCACACCTCACCATCGCAAGTGGTGCTGAATTTTTGAATGTGGGGCATAATTGTAACTAAAGAAGATTCTATAACATGTGGAGGATTAAAAGGAGATGCTTGGATTTCAGAAACATCCACCGAGTTCATTCTTCACCTTTTCAAACACTCTAGACATCAACAAGAAGTTTGTTGCACTATTGACAAAGCATTAGGGTTAGGGTTTTTGGTCTAGAGATGAATGTTTTGCATTTTTGGAAAAAGGAGGCTTAAAAGGGGTGTGTTTTATCACTAATATAGTGTCAACACCATCACCAACATGCACAGCTTATTGAGAGACGCCATTGTTGCTTCAACCATGAAAAATAGATGGTGTTGCGCATAGGCGCTATGCATGGACATAGTAAACATATTTTCACCATATTTCTTAAAAACTGTACCTATTTACCATGAAATTTGTACAGTAGATGCATGGTGATAAGATGAATAAACACTCTTAATTTTAGGTTAAAATGCTTCATGGTTTTTGAGAAACGAGGCATCGTCGTCTACAGTCATTTTTGGATTTTCTCGAAATATGTGCCTCAGAGTTAGTTCAATTTTTTTGTGGAGAATAATTACGATTATATTAACCTGTCGACAAAATATCATCTCAATCCGATTCACCATTTGGGAGATATTAAAAAAATATCAGTTGCGGCACATGGGCTGTAGGGGAGTGCTAGCACGACCTAAAAGAGAAACTCTCTTCATCAAACACAAGTTTCTAGGTGTGTTTGAAGAGTTTTTTTAGTTCAATTGAAATCAATTTTCCCTATTCAATTGAAGAAATATGATTTTTAAGCCTTATTTTATTACCTTCCACTTTGATGTGCATATTGTTACTGCGCATAGGCGCTGCACATACAAACAGTCACCCAAATTTTCATCATTTTGATTGACCAAACCACCTTAAAACCTTGGTTTTTATGCATGATGGAGTTTTTATAGAATTATCATAATTTTTGGTGTCTAGTGGAGAGCAACTTATCATCGTTTTGGGGTCTTTTTCTTCAATTTCTTTATGTTGCGCACAATGTGAGTAACAATATTATGGTTTCTTGAGAAAGGCATTTTTGGCAGGTTTTTGATATTTACAGGGCACAAAAACCTTCACCATAGTCAACAGGTCATCCACCAACATATTTTCACAAATGTGCAACCATCTATGTAGTCAGAGAAAGAAAACTCTTTTGCTGCACATAGATAAAATCAACTTTCGGACATAATTTTTTTTACTACGGCGTTTGCAAAGGAAGGATTTTATCATGTAATTATTTATGTTTTATTATGTAAACACTTCACTCATGATATTTTGTACAAGTTTGATGTCTTAGGTGTGTAGGCAAGATTATAGGTAATAGTCAAAGAAACTTTCCTAGTTTCTATAATAGTGGTTTTTTCTTTCCTATCTTTATGATATCACTTCCATCTATTAAGGAACAAGTGAGTTTCAACCTCCTTTGATATAGAAAAAATATTTTGTATATAGTGGATTATTTTGAATGTAGAAGGAGTTGGTTGTTAGTTGAGTTTAGAGAGAAGACTTTTGTGCACTGTAATTTTGAAGACTTTTTGCTAGTGAATGAATGGAATAGCAAGTGATTTGCAGGGATTATTATGTCAGAATTTTGGTGGCTTGTTCTCATTTGACTAGTAAGTTATCTCATGTGTTTTTCATCCTTTTAATGTATATATTTATTGCTTGGAAAAAACCAGATGATTGATTCATAATTCATCCTTAATGATTCTTTGATTAGTTTGGCAAGTTATTAATGTTTTTAGCTTTAGAAAAACATTTTAGAATTCATCTATTGTTTGATGCTCTAATGGGATTGTCCTTCACCTTTTTCCCCTTCACTTTCCACAACAATTTAATCTAAAACCACCACCAAAGCTGCCTACCTTGCCCCTGTGGAAACAATCCTCTCTTTTCCCTCATATCATTGGACAAAAAAGTTGATTTGACATGACTCCATGCCCAATGGATTTTCCTCTTTTCATATCAACAAACCTCTGAAAACAAAACTTATTTTTCTGATTACCTAGCCTAACATCCTATTTATTGAAGTAAACCGAGTGAGAGAGCCCTCTCCAGGCTAGAAGGGTTAGATTCTGGCCTAAATTGGTTTATGGTTACCTATGCAATTTTCATCCTCACATAGCCAACTACGCTTACCAATTTGTTTCCTCACCAAGGATATGTGGCCACCCAAGCTCGCAAGAATCCTTTGCCTCCTCCACCTTCACAACTAGGGAATGGGCCTTATTAGATTCCCATTATGAATTCTAAATATATCAACCTCCAAACTCGGACGTGTAAATATGAAAATCCTTTTGAAAAGTCAGCAACTAATTCTCAACCTAAAGTTTCCATTGAGCCTCTTTTGTCACCAAATGGTACCTTACAGATCCCTCAAACTAAGGTAGGGGTTAAAGCTAGGATCACCAAAGGACCATTATGTCAAAATTTTGCTAGTTCTCAAACCACCCACACTTATAGTATAGTATATGACTTGGCGTAGTCTCTTGCTGCCATGTCAATGATGGAATTCCTTCAGACATACCCATCCCAATCGAAATCTCTACTATCTGCTTTGGGCACTATGGATCATTCTGATGATTGTATGATCATATTTGACATTGATAAAGTAGATCATACTCCTCTTCCCTCTGTTGCTTTTCAGATATCAATATTCATAAAAAATACCATCGTTTAATGATGTATAATCAATGAAGTCACATCCAATTGTGTGATGGAAGCTAGTCTCTAGAAGCAACTTGGTTTCCTTGACCTGTCACCAACAACCATCACTCTTTTTGCATGGGATGGTCACCCCTTGAAACCTCTTGGTTTATATCATAATTTGTTAGGTAAACTTGACTTAGGATAGAGTCAAAAGTTGACGAGGTTAAATAGTGATGGTTTTGGGGCACATGGTATTGTGCACCCATGGTATTCTGCCCGTGGTATTATA
>APFE031036131.1:0-63667 GCA_000404065.3 Pinus taeda | reverse complement strand
TTTAGGGCCTCAAACGGCTCCGGAAGTTCAGGACCCGAAAAACTGCTAAAAATAGTAAGTTGTGCTACAATTAAGGAAACTGAAAATGCTGAAAGAGACAATTGTGGGGGTCCAAATGGGATAGGTGGGTGGCCACCAACATCCACCTGGATCAACCGCATGCCCGCAACACAACATGTACAATATGCACTCAATCCCACATGTACACTAGTACCACATGTACAAAGCACCACCTACACAACATGTGCACATCATCACATGTGCATGACACCACCTGTATAACGTGTACACAACACCATGTATACACTTCACCATTGTACAACGTGTACACAATACCACATGGACAAAATGTACGTGATGCCACATGTATACAATGGCACGTGCACGAAATGTACACAATAGTACTTGCACATAATGCCACGTGTACAACATGTACACAACACCACATGCACATGACACCATATGTACATATCACCAAATGTACAACATGCACGCAACACCACTTGTACATAGAACTGCATATTCAACATGTACAACGTGCACGCAACACCACTTGTACATAGAACTGCATATTCAACATTTACATAGCATCATATGCACACAACATTGCATATCCAATATGCGCAGAGCACCGTATGAATACAACACTGCATATCCATCATTGACATAGTACAATATTTACACATCACCAAATATCAAATAAGCACCATCTATACCCAACACTGAATATGCAACGTTCATACAACACTATTTGTACGAACACCTTGTACATAATATTGCATAAACAACATTTACACACACTACATATGCATAATATTGCATGCACACAATCATCACAAATGAAACATGTACAAAATATAAAACATATGCACAATAGTAGTACCACACATCCAAAACCAGATTGACTCTACCAAGCAACTTGTTTTCAGTAACTTATCCATTCTTGTCCCAGCATGTCACAACCATACTTTTTTATTTCATGGATGTATCCCTCAACATTACTTATCTTAACATAAACATAAGCATAATACAATCATACAATATCAATTCATATCCACATGATACTGACCTCATATATTTGTCATGACTACTCCTCCCACTTGATTCTTCATATCCATTAACTTCTTCATAGCATTCTCCCTCATAGGCAATCATTCCTCCATAAGAACGATTCTTGATGATCTATCAGACATTGACATAGATACATGGATACATACATACATATACGTAAAAATTATCATAAGAAATCATGATCAGGTCAGATAATGATATGCATACATACACATAAATGTTAGAGTCAATAATCATTATCCATGATGACCCTGTCAAACAAGACATACATACACACCTATATGTATACATATATAAACATCATCATAATAATGATCATAACATAATTACCTGATGTTAAGGTGAAGTTTTAAGAGAACATCCCTTATTCATGCAACACATCCGTAACATTAAGAATACTCATTCCTAACATAGCCAAGGCATCTCATGCATAAAATCCATTTACCTTACCTTTTTGGTTACCTTTCTCATGACTTTACTGCAACCGTCCATTTACCACAATGGACCCAACTAGTCCAAGAAACTTTCATAGTCTTACCTTCTACTACGCTTACTCATGCACTGAGATTTATCTGTGTCTTACATTCCTTGTTGGGTACCACCCAAGTCTCCCCAAGGTCCATTAACTTTCATATTTCCCAACCAATTCCCAAGACAAAAAAGTAAAAGGAAACAACAAAAACAACAACAAGAATACCATGAACACCAAAATAAATATGACACCGCAACAAAGTGGCATAGATATGCACCAAATAGAATCAAAATCACACATCAACTGCAAAAATCGAAAAATACCAAAAGAACAAGACTAAAAATAGATACCATGACTAAATCCCCATGGTTCCCAAGGAAAAATGGACCTAAGTCTTCTTCAAGATTCCATGGAAACCTCTCTTGCCATGCAAATTCCTGCATCACGCAGTCATTAACACATAACTGCTAGTGAATAAATAAACATAAAAACACACATGTTACCCCATCGTTTTGTGCCAACCATGTTTCTCGCAACTAAACACATCAACGCCATCTCTCAAGGGACTCCAATCCTTTGATAAATCCACCTGTAACTATAGACTAGCTAATACACCTATCAAACAAATGCTCACTAATATAACATGTATCTACATAATGTCAAACAAGATTAAGGTTAAGAATACTTCCTGTATGAAAAGCACTCATTCATTTAGATTTAAGGTTTCCAAACATAGCCAAAGAAATTCTTACCCAATTCCTTTCTTTTGCCTTTACCCATCTGCAACTAAGCCTTACAATCTACTGTCACGTCGCCCAACTATTAGTTATATAAACACACCAATTATTACCTCATCATGGTAATACCAATAAGGTTTCCTTCAACTACTCAGGCATGTCAACCACATGTTCCAAATATCAATACTAACAATCATGTCATAATCCATAGTCAACTCATAGTCATTAGACATAATGCTACAACTATCACCTACTACACTAAAGTACATATCAACTGTCTCAACATATATGTTAATACAATACTCTTAAAACAAGATCATTTGAGCACATACTCATATTATGCAATAAATCAAGCATTCAACAAAATTGCAAACATACCATGTTAGCTAAATTAACTAAAGGACCTAATCAAACAGTCAAGCACCACATATATGACATAAGTAAAGTCGTACCTTAATGTATCTTAGGGGAGACTATCTTTTCTACGCAATCAATCTAGGTTATCATGATGTAACTTGATGAGATATTAACGGAAACATAAATAAGATCATGGTATCCAAAATAGTCACTATCTAATATGTTTACATAATAAATCATACACAATTATCATTTATTCATAGTAATCACATATGTACGATTCATCTAGATTAGTAGAACACAATGCAACACAATAAGTCAGCTCATACCTAACTTTCGTAACCCTAACCATCTGCATAGGCCAATCCAACCTAATGTGATATATAAAACATCAAGGTATAAATGCTATAACCCTAATCATGAAGCTAACTATCATTTAACAAGTTAACCTATAAGATACTTGGTCAATAACATATAACATAATCATTAGGTAACCTAATATAAAACAATAATAGCAATGCATACAACTACATGTTACTATCATCCTTGACTATCCGACACATGTGCATATAACTAAAGCAATGAACTAACATCCATATTGAATGTAACCATAACCTCAAAAGACATGTACATAAACCTAATGTATATAAACCTAATGCATATAACAATTCTTGACTTATATACTTGCATTCCAAACATACAATACATGTATGATGACATGCTCTTGAATCGAGGTCCAATGTTGTAACTTCACTTTGGTGATCTACATCTCCTATTCTATCTCAGCCAACACATTATCATCATAACATACCAATATCACCTTGATGACCTAAATTTCATACCATGACTTCACAAGGCATGTTTGACCTATTATTCATGCATAACTATAACGAAGACCACACATGCATAATGGCTGCACATAGACATATAACACATGAGTACAAAACCATATACACATCCTTCTAGTAGCTCAAGTCTAGTCATCAATGCATGACCATATCAAATTCACAAACCATGACCTCATGCATGACAACAACCATTACTCAACTATATGCATTTCCACATGCATAAGAAATGCCTAATCAACTTCACATACACATAAATGCATGTAGTTGAGCATAAGTGACCAATACTTTCAACAAACATACAAGACTAATGCGTGTAATGAAAATATTCAAGAATGTAACCTAACACAGAAGGATTTAGTTAGGTCACATAAAATCAACATGTAAGTGACATATAACCATATAAAACCAATCACATACTCATGATAGATGCATTCCACAAAATCAATATCAAATTCTCCATGATAACCATACTGCAACCATAATCAATCATCAAGAAAATACAACAAGCACATGAAATGCAAGTGTAAGAGACACACATGCAACTGACATGCATGAATGGCCAACACACACCACTCATCAAGTCCGAGTGGTGAACCATGCTTTAATACCACTCTATAACACCCTCCTCACACATCCACCTAAGTAACCATGCCAATCGGGGTAAACATGAGATGAGAGGATACTATGATCAAGTTCAACCTCCTATGTGAGCTTAAGGTAGTGGAATTGATGAAACACCACACACAATCATCCAACATCATCAACAGAACCCTCAAGGGACAAGTCAACCACTCAGACAACGTGTCCCTAGTTCCCACTACTATTCTAGACCTCTTATGCCATAGTCACTCTCATGCTATGGGAAAGGGAGTGACCATCAACCTAAAGTCTCTCTCATAATCTTTCTTGCCATTGACTAGAGACCAAAATTACCAGTTCTATGATAGTGAACCTGAGATTTAAGACACATTTTTGCACCTAGAGCCTAGGCCACTACCTATAATGGAGTGATAGCTTAGAATAAGTAAAAATAAAGGGAAACAATGATGCAAAGAAATAAACTTAATTATACCATAACTACACCCCTACTATCTATGACATGCATTTTGTAAGACATGTCATCAACATGTAACCTACACGTGTAAACAATAGAATTAAGAGTAGGGATCTCGTACTTATCTGAGAATCACTATGAACCATTGTTCCCTCATGTCAATTGCTGCATTATCCTCTATTATGTCATAGACACATTATACATTCATATACATGTAAAAAAATGCTAAGAGCCATACATAGATGATGTCCTAAAATATACATTTAACCAACATAATAGGAACAAAATTACCATAAACATATCAACCATCAAAATACACATGAACGTTAGTACATTTACACATGAAAATCAATGGAATGAATTTCTCATTAAGGAATGCAATGAACCAACTATAGATGGGACTACCACGTTCCACCCAACCATATATTGGTTGAACCAAGTATCTCTTTAGACAATCATCCCTGTGCCATATTCCATGCATGGATATGGGACTCATAGAACACATTAGAAACACCAATCAACATGAATGCCACCAGATTTCTCTGCCTACATCATGAGGAATTTGAGTGCCTCTTAGTCTCTCAGGCTTTAGCGTGCATCCACACTCCAATCTAGGGATCACTAGGCCCTACATCGATACATACTCTCTAGGCTTTACTGTTCATCCCATTGTGGGATCACTAGGCCCAACAGAGAGAAAATCCACCCATGTATTTAACGGATATCCCACCATTAACTGACAAGGATTCCTAGGCCCACTGAGGCACACAATTTGGGTTTACCGCAACCCACATTCTAGTTCAATGATTACTATGTTAGTGGATTCATGATCCTCAGTCCACTCCAGGGACCACTCAGACAATGTGTTTGTCAATTCAAAGATCCACATCACTCAACTTCAAATCCAATCTGGCCATCCCACATAAATTGTATGAGATAACTCGTCTCATCAAAGCTATTAGGAAATGGAAATGCTAGGATAAATAATGCTGTCACACCAAGAAAAACCCATTCCATGGTAGAAATGAAACACATGAAATCCCATGCATGCCAAATCTAGCAAGGAAAATACACATGCAGGTTGACACCAGCAATGAAACTAGCTGTAGTTGCTTGATCCTACCCTTCCCTGATTCATCTTTGTTTCCTCTTTCCTTCTTTTCCTTTCTTACTCCGATGCAAAAGTGCTCCAAGAAAACTCTATTGTGCAAGAGAGAGAATAATGAGAGAGATCTAAAACTACACTAATCAAGCCCTACTCACTCATCCCAAGAAGCCTTTTTATCAATGAGGCCTCTATTTTTTTCATTTTCCTCCTCGCATGCAACCGGTGACGTTTCACTTTCCATTTATCCAAATTTCCATTATTTTGACAAATATATGTGCCAAAAATGCCATCTTTCCTTAGCCACCAATTTCCCTATCCATAAAAAGCCAAATAAACACCATCTAGGATGTCCTGCCGAAAATTCAGCTTGGAATATGTGCCCCATCAACCGTGGTAATATATATATATAATATATTAATATATATATATAATACACACACACACACACACACACACATTACATGGAATTTTCACTAGGGTTGTTACATTGAATGTAATAAAGAGTTCCATATACATTTTGGTGTATTTGGTACTACTCTCAATCCCATCTTTGCACAACCAGGGGAAGGGAAATTTATACCATCCTATATATGTCTAGTTATACGGGCGTAACTTGAACGTGGAAAATGAACGAAATACATTTCTTGTAGCTTGATTTGACGAAATATGTTGAAAAAACCCATCATTTTGTTAATTAGAGCATTGCTTTGATGTGGAAATAGTTTGATAACTTGGATATGTAAAGCTACTACTGCTAGAAAGTTTTGTAGGTTGTTCTTGAGTTGGGTCTTTCATTTGAAGAAGAAACATCTCAGTAGAAAAGGAATGCTCAACTAAGAAAGAGAAAAATTGCCTGGAGGACGAGTCAATAGACTATGGTCAAGGTCGATTGGATCCATCTCTTAGAAAATTTTGGTTAGAATATGGTTTTATAAAACTAGAAACACAAGATAGAAAAGTGAATGGTTATTCTAGCTATAAGTCAGTAGTGGAAAATAAGAAGCAGTAAGGAGTGGATCAAGTGGTTATTTTGGAATTGACCACGTATGCACAAAATTAGGATTGCACCATTACAATTGAAGGAATCAAGTGAGCATGGACCAAGTGATCGTGAAGTGGATTGATGTCGTTAAATTCATTATAGGCTCCATCAAGTGAGTGTGAGCTAAATTTGATGATATCAATGGGAAAAAATATATCAAGACATGCAACATGAGCTTCATAGGAGATGATAGTATAGAAAGGCTCATATGCTGATGAAATTTTGACGCATATTCTACTATTGTAATTTTATGTCTATAATAAGGATTCTTGGTAATGGCATTTGAGATATCTAGTTGTGATATTATAGATATATAATGTAGTTATTATCTAGCATGATAATAATAAGAGAATATTTTTTCAAGAAGATTTTATTTGCAATGTATGTTGATATGTTTGTGATTGTGTGCATGTTTTAAATTTTTGAATTCTTATGTAAAGTACCTTTGTAATGTGCAATTTATTTCACAAAGGTTCTTTAAGAAGATTGTAATGGTTAATGGCTATTAAAATACATTTAAGTGGTATAATGCATTATGTCACCATCTAAATGCCAAATATCACATCTAATACCCAACAACACCTCAGGAAAGACTGTCTTCACTTACGGAAGATTGAAAATGTCAGTGCTAAAATAAACTATGAGAGAAAACTTTGTTTGCACCTTTAGGTAAACCCATTGGTCTTTGTAATAAATTTTTGCCAATGAACAAACACACACAGACACCTCTCTCTCTCTCTCTCTCTCTCTCCAACATTCCTCCTACAACTAATGTTGAATACCATAGATCCACTCCTAGGCACATAGTTTATATTACAGGTTGACCTACAACTATGCTTTTATTACTGCTCCATTGGCGAATATCCTAAAGAATTTTGAGCCTTTTAAGTGGAGGTAAGAGTGTGATGCGACACTTGAAACTTTGAAAGAGAAGATAGAAATTTCTCCAGTTATGGACTATCCTAAATGGAATAAAGAGTTTCGTATACATTTTGGTGTGTCTAATACTTCTCTTTGTGTCATCTTTAGACAACCTGGGGAAGGAAATTTATAACATCCTATATACTTATAGTTATATGGGCTTAACTTGGATGCAAAAATTAACATAATGCATTGCTCATAGCTATGTTGACAGAACCAACCATTTTATTAATTAGAGAACCACCTTGCTATAGAACTGGTTAGATCACTTGGATATATACAACTATTGCTGGAAGAAAGTTTTGCAGGTTGTTCCAGAGTTGGATCCTTCATTTGAAGAAGAAATATCTATGCATGAAAAGGAATTATCAGCTAAGCAAGCCACACATTGACTCAACGACGAGTCAATAGGCTGTGGTGGAGGCTTATTGCGTCCTTCATTGTTTGGACAATTTTGGTTAGAATATGGTTGTAGAAAATTGGAAACGCAAGCTATAATAATGAATGGTTAATATAGATAGAAGTCATCAGTGGAAAATAGGAAGTTGTAAGACATGGACCAAGTGGTCATTTTGGAATTCACCAAGTATGCACCAAAGAGGGATCGAGCAATTACAGTTGAAGCAATCAAGTGAGCATGGACCAACTAAGCGTGAAGTGGATTGATCTCATTAAATTTATTAGAGTTGAATCTATCAAGCTAGTGTGATTTAAACTTGATGAGATCAGTGTGCAAAATATATATAAATACATGCAACATGAGCTTCACATGAGGTGATAGTAGAGAATGGCCAACATGTTACTAAAATTTTGACTCATATTCTATTATTGTAATTTTGTGTCTATGATAAGGATTTTTGGAAACAAAATTTGAAATCTATGGTTGGGATATTATATATCTACAATGTAATGATGATCTAAAATGATAATAATAAGAGAAGACTATAGCAGGAATATTTATTGTGCAATATATGCAGATATTTTGTGATTGTGTGCATGTTTCAAAATTTTGAATTTCCATTGCATTTAATTATGAAAGGAGCCATTTATTTGTGATATCATTCCCCATTAAGATCACCAAACAACAAAAGGGAATGGCTATTGAAATATAATATCATTCCCCAATCCATATGCCCATTCATGCATCTTTGATGCACTTGATGATGCTAAAACATATGAGCAAGTAACTTTCCTCCTCGCAGGTTGGTGAAGGGTTTTTGGCCTGATGAAGAATCCTTGCACTCTAATCAAGAGATATCTTTCATAAACTCCCAATCCAAATCCTACACAAAGACACAACCAAATAGAGATGACAAGTGATCTTCCATAGAAGATCGTTGGCTCAAAACATTTAGAAATCACACATATAAATCACTAGAAAACTGATATAATGGAAATGAACATAGATTTGTATTAACTATATAATTGGAAGTACATCAAATGTATACCTTCTAGTAAAGGATATCATCTCCTCTAGCTTCTAGTATGCTCTCCTCTCCCAATATAGTAGAACTCTCACACTATAGTTTGGATACTCTCCCCTTTCCCCCTTTCATCTCAGTGAGATTATATAGGCTCATTATATACTCCATGAGAATGCATCTAGACACCTAGGGGCTTGAGAAGTTAGGAAAATTATACAATAATGGACCCCTAACCAACTCATACACAAGTGGGTCAAGTTTGTCTCCTTGGGAATGACAAACTCTAGAAACCTTTTTCACAATTATGAGCTTTTTCTCAATTATATCAATTATGAAATAATTATTATCTCATAATTATAATATTTTTACAAATTAATTATGAGAAATAACTCAATCATGTAATTCCACCCCTTTATCATAGGATAAATCTCACGTAAGTAAAAAAAAAGGTGAAAAGGGATGTATTTTAGCCAAACAACTGAGGTAAGTTGATATTGGGTTTCTCTCACTATAATAGAGTGGGAAATAGGGTCATCTCAGATTCCCCCTAATGCATGAGGTCAAAAGAGAAACTGATGGCTATTTTGCCTTACAATAATACTCAATCCTCAAAATGGGGGGGAAGGTGCCAACACTAGAAAGTTGTGTTGGAGGAGTTCAAGTGCTGAAGTGTCAACTGTGTTGATAACATCCCTGAAGGGGGCACACCCATGCTCATTCTTAAAGAAATATTGAACATGGCTGCCAAAAAATACACTACATATATATGACATGAAATGATAGAACATGGCCACAAAGACATAAACAATAGAGCCATGCAACTTAATAGATATAACATAACCACCAACGAATACAATGTGGATTTATGTCACAGTATAAATCAGTAGGACCATGGACACATGATAGACATACAAGTGTCTCAAGGTAGTCCTCAAACTACATGAATGATACATAACTCTAACACAACCTGGGAAGGATGCCATATAAGAGTGAAATGTCCCTAACCCAGGGTCTGTGACATAACCTAGACTGTATGGATCTACACCATGAGAATAGATGAGTTCAAGCCGAACATGGTAGAAGGCACCTCATTACTAGCCAACGAGGTAAACCAACAATAGACACAAGGATATCTACCAATGAGGAAAATGGATGCCAAGGTACCTAGTATATTGCACTAAGTGTGAATAGATGAGATGATGTCAAACACAAGTTAAATTGATCAATCAAGAACCAATGATGTAAACCCACTATTGATCATGGGGAAGCTTTCCGCCAAGGTCTGTAAGATCCAAGGTACTACTAGTTTCTAGATCAAGATCCTGGATAATGAGTTGAAGTTGATAAGAGAAGATGCAGTGAATGAGGGCCTTAATGTATCCTCCATCAATCGACACAGAAAAAACTAGGATGATGGGTTGTATGGATGAATTCATGAAGTGGCAAAGTACAACTAACATGGGGATGGATGACTCAAAAAGGTCAACAAGCTACTGCAGATGGCCGACATAGGCTAAGACTTCCCTTGAGTACATAGTGGCACGACACAAGAGTGACTTTGGACCATGACTAATGAGCACCATGTCATATCAGACAATGACACAAGAGGCATCGAAACATGCTCCATATGACTGGACGAGTAACCAACTAGAGGAGTAAAGAGACTCATATGGATGGTATGGCTCCTAGGCAACCTAAAACCCAACTATCAGATAATGAAACATACAAGTGTCATGTTCAAGGGTGACATAAAGGATTTTTCCATTTGATGACTGATGGAACTAAATTCCCCCACCTTCTCCTTTTATAAGTTCCTTTTTCACAAAGTTGTCCCAAAAGCCAAAAAAAGAGATAAAAGTATACAAGGGGGAACCCCCTAGCTGAGAATACTAGGGTATTCCTTTTTTGTAACTAGTCTAGACAAGTCTAGGAAATAGTTAATAAATTGGGTAGATGACACCTCGGGTACTTTAACTATCATGAAGTATACAAGTTCACTCGCCAATATTTTCTAAATTAAGGAGTCTGAAAAGAGCGTAAAAAAAACTCCCCTTCGAGGAATGAGTGTTATAGAAGGTAGCAATTAGTTTCAGTCATGGTGGAACTACTCATGACATAATGAGGGCAAGAGGGTAGCTAATAGGACCAGTCATTGTAGCGGTTCCTTCAAGATAGGGTAGAACACAAAGTTAAAGAAGGTCGTAGGCCAATCAAATAATGATGTTGGAAAAGAGAAACCAAGGCTCATAGTGCAAAAGTAGGTTGATAAAAGGTTTCAATCACAAGGGATGAAATGGGTGGAATCCTCATACGGTAAAGCTATAAATGAGATGAGGAAGAGGACATGTGGCTCAAATTCTAGGTAATGGTGGGTCAGAAAGAGGAATTCCAAGGAGTAAAAAATGTCTACATGGACACCAACACGACAAAGAGATGTTAACTAGGGTATCCATGAGTGGGTAAGACCTATCACCAAGCTACGACGTGCATAAAAGAAGTGGAGAAATTCGCAACGTAATGGGGTAGAACCTAAGGCATAAATATGGCACTAATGGTCAAAATGAAAAGGTGGCAGTTATATAAGACCTACACCTATACGCAAGTAAGAGGAAACATACTTATGACCCAATGGATGTCATGATATAATTGCCACCCTATCTTGTAAAAAACATATAGAAAGACTAGACCCATGGTTAAATCACATAAGGAAATACATAAACATGGATGAGGTAAAAACAGGACCATATATTTTTGTTTTTTTGTATTTTATCATTTTTTTGGATTTTGGCATAAATAAGGCATGAAAAATACTCACAACACACATAAAAAATAAAAGGAGATAAATCATCAAACAATTATGTACGACATGTACAAGCATGAAACAATCCATAGGTCGCTTTAAAGTGTGCCCACATCTGGGCACAAACCGAGGGTTTCTATGCACAAACTCATAGAGGGTGAGGGGACCATGGCAACGAAAGTCAAACTACCCAATCTAGAAAGGTTGACCTTGCGAGGGACATTCTAACATAGTCGCGCTCTTGAGATCAACATGAGAACGTAAGGGAGGATTAGGACATAAATGGGGTACATGATGTACGTCAACAAGTGGTAACGATTTTGACGATTCATTGGCAAGTTCAACATTAGAATACGAAGACTTGACTTAGTTCATGGGTGGAAAATCCAAGGAACACCAAGAAGGTGCCCCCTAAGTCAATTCAATATTTAAAGTGCCAGGCCCTACTCATTTCAAATTAGGAAGTCTGGAGGCATAAAGAGGCATAAACTCCCTAGCGTTATCAATGGATAGAGCCATGATTTCCAGGTTGGCTAACAAGGGAGTCATGTGGAACTAGTGAAGGGGTGGCCTTTGTGAGAAAAGGATCCTAGTCATATTACATATTGGGATGGAGTTTCTAACCAACGTCAGGAGATACTAATGAGACTTCAAGAGAGGAAATATCCTCAACAATAGGTGGTGTAGGGTTTTCATTGGCTTAATCAATTTCCATAACAATAGGCAACAAAACCCAAGGATCAGGAGGTTGATGGGGTTCACAGGTGCTAGAAGAGATCATATGCATAGGAGTTATAGTAGAAGTAGAAGGAGTGTTGGGCGGTGGTAATTGAGGTAATACTCCAATAAGAGATGAAATTTTAAATAACCCCATGCCAACACTTTGAAACTGAATAGGGTTATCTCCAACGAGCGGTATAGAATTCCCCATGGTGGAAATATGGATAGATGGTATGCACAAGTTAAGTTGATCGATAATTACAATCCTACCTTCATGAGGAGAGAAAAGAAGACAAAAAATAGATGAGACGACTGTGATCATTGCATAAAACCAACTACGACAAGGAGTAGGTTGTAATATAACATGGAATTGACAATCTCCACATCAACATGGACACTTTCCCCCTAACTCAATGGAAAAATTCAAAACAACCCCATTTGGGACAAAGTTGTGTCCATCAAAAGCTTGGAGAGATAAGAGCCTTCCAGCAGGATACAAACATAACACACATGGAAGAGCCCTCATCCACCAAAGTGCAATGAATATTCTAATCGTAAATACACATAATGATCTAGAAAAAAATCTGACATGAAAGATGATGAGTGGATTTATCAACATTAAAATTGATGAGATTAGAGTCAGAAGGTTCAACTCTAGCAATGGAAGACAACAATTCTTTGCACTGCTGAGGGTATCTTTGCAAGACCTCCAAGGAAGACATGGCACAAGGAGACTGGGCAAGATCTTCAATAATTCTATAGTGTTGAGTAGCCTTGGTAGAAGGGATTGTGTGTCATATTCCAGAGAACACCCTTGGGAGGGTGATAAATATCCTCCACATGCTTATCCAAAGTGAGAGGTGTACTGGAAAGTAGTGGAGTTGATGAGTCCTGATAGGGAGAAATTGAATCAGGAACATCATACGATTTGGCTTGTGTATTCGCATTGACATCTTCCATGCACATTAATATGAATAAGTTATTAGAAGATGACCCCAAAGTTACCCCTTATAGAGGTTGAGAAACCATCTATTCCTCAGGTTGTGGAGGGAATTGATGATTCAAAATTGAAGGCTATTGAGTAGATGGTGGTGAAAGAATCCTATGGACTTCATCCATTAGAGGGAATTCGTTATTAAGGTGGTCATATTAACAAATTTTATAGGGGAACTTGACTTTATGGTGACGTTCACTAGTGCCCCCTGCCTAACTCTGAGGGTTGGGCTGAGACTCCTGAGCATTTTGGTTCTTTTGTTTATTTCACTTATTATTCTTTTTATCACTGGATTGTTGGTTATTCTTTGGTTCAGTGGAGTTTAGTGTGAGAATGTTGGTGGACTTCTCAGGAGGGGGTGCTTTAGTAGAGCTAGATACACTTTCTAGGGACTGAGATGTAAAAATCAATTTCCCATGTTGGGTAGCATGTTGGCTCGTAGAATCGGAAACAAGCATGATCACACCATCAGCATGCAGGCTAGTAATAGATTTGGGAGGGTAAATAGAAGTACTATGGGAATTAGGCAATACTATGTAAAGCGTACCCAACTATGAATAGATGAGCTGCAACTATTGGGTGGCTAAAATATATTCTTCCTTGGTAACAGCTCGAAACATAGACACATCCTTGGCAATATGAGGTTGAAGAGATCGAATGAACCATTTATGTAAGATCTCATCAGGGAACTTGGTTCTTACTAACTTCTTGCAAGGATGCCACTCATGAATATGATCAGAGATTAGCGTGGCATCATCTTGCTTGAAATTGGACAAGAGGTCATAGTTGATATCATACTGAGTGGGAAACTAGAAGTATGTCATGAAAGTTTGACCAAGGAGCAAAAGTCATTGTAGGATGTAGTATCTAACTTGATATACCACTTTGAAACATCCCCAGTCAATGTATGTTGGAATAAGTGATGTTTAACAGAATCATCCACGGAATAATTAAACAAGCACCACAAATGATAAGTGGTAATATATGTGGATGGATTCTCCCTTGGCTTTCCTTTAAACTTGTGAATATTGGATGGTAATTTTGTGTGCATGGGTGGTCACCAAGGATCATGATGGATGGGGTCATTAATCAATTTCGCAAAATCCGATAAATCAAGAGAAGATAAAAAATGGTTTTGAATTTGACTAAATGGATCATAGGCATGAGAAGCCCCTAAAAATCTATGTGATCCCCCTATATAAGGAAAGGAATGATGTATTTGTTTGTAAAGAAAAGGGTTCATCCCAACATAAGAATGATGTGGGCAAGCATGACTGGGAAATGGATATTTCCCTCGGCATAAGTACCATCGGAGTGAAAAAGACCCACAAAATCATGGTAGATGATGGGGTTGTACCAAAGGATAGAAAATGGACCACTCTGTGTGGTAGAATTGACATAACAAGGATAACCTCTATAAGAAACATTACTATCAGCAGGGTTTCCCCCCTGTAAAATAGCCCCACACTAAAAGTACTGATAGGTGGCACCCCTCCAAAAGTGAATTGTATCGGGCTTGTGACATACTAGAAGTGGTGTTTCCTCCAGGCTGACTAGGGACAACTCATGATCCTTCCCAGATATTACTGGAAGTAAACATGCCTAAATAAGGGACAAGAATAGTTAGTTGGGAGAAATTTAGTGTAAAGATTCCTGAACCTATCAGTTGAGTAGGCTGAGGTGCCATGGTCAACATAGGATATGGTGTGAGCATGGAAACATTCGAGAAATTTTTAGGAGTCATAGAAGAAACCAGTGGAGTCCCCCAAGAAGAAGTAAGAGGTGTGGATGGAGGAGTGGGTATAGCCACACTAAGAGGTGGAAATGATGTCGTGACAACTGACACTGCTGATGCAGAAGGTAAGAATGTCTCATACTCTAGTAGAAATTTCACACCTATAGATCAAACTAATATATGCAATGTACTAAAGCGTAATAGTTCCTCTAGTTCTACAAAACATTAAGCAGAAGCATAATTGAATTCATCAGCAACATCAAGCATAAACACATATAACTGATCAAGAGAAATAATCAACCATAACACAAGATATATCACTGGGGAAAGCATCAGCATAAAACCCCTATCTGTATTATCAATCAAGTGGAAATCCTCTTATGTTTACAAAATGAATCAGCTCAAGAGCTATCATATACTCTCTTCAATCAAAAGATGAAGATCGTAGACTACCTAGGCCTCAATATATAGGCCACAAGTCCTCTAATCTCCTATATTACATATTTCTCTTGGAAATAGATCCTTCTTCATGCAAGAAATAATTACTAGAAATATCCAAGCATCTCATAGTACACTGTCCCTCATCTGAACTCAACCGGGTCTTTGTTTGAATTGACATGCATCAATTATCCATGAGGGAATGCTCAATTATCTAAAATAATAGTTGTCACATGCATGCAAGCATTAACAAACTATATCTCATTAATTTAACAACTTGTTAAATTAATCTAACTGGACTTCACTAAGTAAAACTAAGTCAACTAATCCTCTCATTATAGAACTCATACTTGATTCCTCAACCAGTGGAGAAAATCAAGGATAAATTCCTTAATCAGCGGGACATCTAATTGCGTGTTCTCACAAAGACTTCAAGTTTAATTTTCCATAACTAATTAACTCATGGAGATTAATTAATTAATATTTTTAAACTGTTGTAAGACCAAATTCGTTTACCTCACTATAGTTAGAAAAGGACTGCCAAAAATAGAGGGACCAGAAAATGCTTATTTAGAAGATTCTATTTTTAGTAGTTTCACCTCTCACCCAAGGTGGCCAAAATGCTCATTGGCCAAACTGTTATTTTTAGAAGTGCTATTTTTAGGATTTCTATCTTTAGCACATTCTAAATTTAGCATTTCTTGTTGGACACTTTTCAACACTCCCTCTCAATAAGAAAGGGATTATCAACAACCCCGATCCTGTCTTTATGGAACTCAAACTTGCCCTTTGACAATGCCTTTGTCGAAATATATGCATCATGTTCCTCAGTCGAAATGTATAGCAACATCATGATCCTCTTGACTACACAATCCTCTAGATGATGATAGTAGATATCTATATGCTTGGACCTGTCATGAAACACTAGATTCTCGGAGAGTTTAATGCAACTCCGATTATCACAATATATCATGGTAAGACTCATAATGTGACCAAACAATCCCACTAGAATCTTCCTCATCTATATGGTCTCACATGCAACCTGACTAGCAGCCATGTATTCAGCCTCTGTTGAGCTAAGTGCAACTGATATCTATTTCCTGCTATACCAAGAAACCACAACTGACCCAAGGTTGAAAATTCTTCCAGAAGTGCTCTTCTTCTCTGATAGAATACCTACCCAATCTGCATTTGTGAAGCCTTGGAGCTTCACTCCCTCTACCCGCCTGTACCATAATCCATACTATGTAGTGCCTCTAAGATATCTCAGCACATGCTTTGCCACCTTCTAAAATAACTTGGTTGGCTAAACCATAGCTTGACTTAGTTGGTCCACCGTAAAGCACAAGTCCCTTCGTGTGTTCACTAGATACATAAGTGAACCCACAAGATGTCGATAAACAGTAGCAGCTACTACCTCACCTGAAGTAGCATCCTCCTTCCTCCAGTTTCCTGCTAGAGGAGTCTCCATGGGCTTGCACATCTCGGTGTGGAAGTGCCTGAGTATCTCATTGGCATACTTGCCTTGAGACAAAAATACTTCCCTATCTCTCTACCACACCTCCATGCCTACAAATTATTGCATGAGGCCCATGTCCTTCATCTCAAACTCTCTTGCAAGGTCCTCCTTTCAATAATTGATCAACTAACCATCACCTGTCAAAATAAGAACATCGACATAAAGTACAATAATCAATAGCTTACCTTCTACCATGATGTGATAGAGGTTCACATCCGCTTCACGCTTGGTGAAGCCGAACCTAGTGAAATAGCTATCGATCCTGGTATACCAAGAAAAAGGTGCTTACTTCAGCCCATACAATGCTCGCTTGAGCCAGAACACATGTGACTCATGATCGAAGATCTCAAATCCCTCAGGCTACTATATGTATACCTCTTCCTTAATTTCCCCATTGAGGAAGGTTGTCTTCACATCCATCTAATGGATCTTCCAACCCATCTGTGCTGATAGTGCTAGAATTGATCTGATCGATGTGTACCTTGCAATAGGAGAAATGGTCTCATCATAGTTAATCAGTTGCATGCTTTACCTTGTAAAGCCATTGAGAAGTAACCACTGACTTGTCCCCCGGTCTAGGGACAACATCCCACACACTGTTCCGCATGATAGAATCATACTCCTCTACCATTGCATCCACCCAAACTGGCTGCCGCACTCGCTCCTCAAAAGAAGAAGGCTCGATTGCTACACACTCGCCAATTAGGGCCATGTATCCAGTGTATCTATCGGGAGATCTCCTCTGTCTACACTGAGAGGATGGCTGCCCGACATTCTCTCTCACATCCTACATTAATCTGTCAGCTTCCCGTGAGCATTTCCACCCATCTCTGGAAGACTCTCTAGCAGTGGTGATCTCCACTACTGGAATCTCTGCGTGTGGCCGATCCACATCATTAGGAGGCTCCTCCTCTTTAGGAAGTAATAGTTCCTCATCATCACCATGCAACTTGAGCTCCCTCTCAAGTGACACTCACATGGCTTGCTGCTCACCAAACTTCAGATCGCTATGCACTATGGTCCTCTGACTGGTAGGCAGAAACACACGATGGTTGTGAGGTGTATCCATGTACCCCACAAGTATTCCCAACTCTGCTGTTGGGTCTAGCTCCTTCTGAGCATCTTTGGTCACATGACAGAAGATTGGTGATCCAAAGATGTAGAAGTGACTCACATCTGGTCGCTTCCCCGTAAGAACCTCTATAGGTGTCTTCATCCCTAACATGTGATAAGGACTTCTGTTTTGAAGATATACTTCTGTATTGCATGCCTTAGCTCATAGATGAAGTGGTAAGCCTTGGTCATGCAACATCGCTTGAGATGCTCCCACAATAGTCCTATTCTTCCTTTTGGCCACCCCATTCTATTGTGGGTTGTGAGGTGCTATGAGTTCTAGTTTAATTCCTTCTTAAGCACAAAAGTCTTTAAACTTCTCGGAAACATACTCTGCATCGTTATCAGTCTGTAAGGTGTTTACTTTCATCCCTAATTTTTTCTTTACAAAATCTTTTAACTCACAAAACTTCAATAATGTTTGATCCTTCTTTTGCATGAAGTAGATCCAACATCTACGAGAAAAATCATGAACAAAAATAACATTGTACCTATGCTTTGCCGTGGAGGCTGTAGAGAAGGGCTTGCATACATTTGAATGAACTCGCTCCAAAACTACTCCTGCTTTACTATCGATCATGAAAGGAAGCTTTTGCATACTTACCCAAAATGCAACCTTTGCATGTGCTCATTTGCTCCAGCTTGCACTTAAGTAATCCGGTAGAAATTTGTTGCGTGATCTTCAAGGACCCATGATGCAAGTGGCCTAGTCTCCTATGCCATAACTCGCCAATATATTGGCCATGCACCACCTTTGTTTTGGAACTCAATGCAGCACAGTCTTCTACCTATAAATTATAGAGATTCTTAATTCAAATCCCTATCTGTTTGGTCTGTCTAATGTCAATATGCCTTAGGAAAACCTTTCCCAAAATAAAGACTACATCATAGCCTTTATCCTCAAGCATAGAAATAGACACAAGATTATTTTTGAGCCCTGGTACATACATACGATTAGAAAGAGTGAGGGGATAACCATGCTCCCTCTGAAACATAACCATACCTTCACTTGAGACACGGTACTTCCGTCATTGCCCATATCGAATCGTATTTGGAGATCGTTCTCCCTCAAAGTGTTGAAAATATTCTTGTCACCTGACATGTGGAGAGAGGCTCCACTATCCAAGTACCAAACACATCCAATGCTGGATGAAACCATGCATGCAATAAGTGAGAAATCCATCTCAAATTGTGAAGCTAGTGCATCGCCTTCAGATTCCTTGGAGGAACCTTTCTTGGACTTCATCTTTGGGAAATTAGTAGCATAATGGCCCAACTCATGTCAATGAAAGCATCTCACCTTCAACTTTTTCAAACTTCTTCCCTCCTTGAGAAGACTTGGATTGGGATGCCTTCCCTTTACCTTTCTTAGCTTTAGATGCTAAAGCTAAGTTCTCTTGACCATCATGTTTTGATGAAGAAGCTCCATCCCTGGTGCTCCGTCTGATCTCCTCCTGCATCAAATCCGACCATAGTCATTCCCAATCTGCTTGAATACTATTCTTCTTTGATCATCTGTGCTCTGATACCATGTAGAAATCTGACACCTATAGATCAAACTGATATATGCAATGTACTAAACCATAATACTTGATCTAGTTCTACAAAACATTAAGCGGAAGCATAATAGTATTCATGAGAAACATCAAGCATAGACACATATAACTGATCAAGAGAAATAATCAACCATAACACAAGATGTATCAATGGCGAAAGAACCAACATAAAACCCCTATTTGTATTATCAATCAAGTGGAAATCCTCTTTTGTTTACAAAAAGAATCAGCTCAAGAGCTATCATGTACGCTCTGCAATCAAAAGATGAAGATTATAAACTACTTAGGCCTCAATACATAGGCCACAAGTCCTCCAATATCCTATATTATGTATTTCTCTTGGAAATAGATCCTTGTCCATGCAATGAATACTTACTATAAATATCCAAGCATCTGATAGTACAATTTCCCTCATCTGAACTCAATTGGGTCTCTGTCTGAACTGGCATGCATTAGTTATCCATGAGGGAATGCTCAATTATCTGAAATAATAGTTGTCACATGCATGCAAGCATAACAAACTATATCTCATTAATTTAACAACTTGTTAAATTAATCTAACTGGACTTGACTAAGTAAAACTAAGTCAACTGATCCTCTCATTATAGAACTCATATTTGATTCCTCAATCAGTGGATAAAATGAAGGATGAATTCCTCAATCAGTGGGACAACTAATTATGTGTTCTCACAAAGACTTCAAGTTTAATTTTCCATATCTAATTAATTCATGGAGATTAATTAATTAATATTTTAAACTTCTGTTAAGACCAAATTCGTTTTTACTTCCTATAGCTAGACCAGGGATTGCTAAAAATAGGAAGGGACCCAAAAATGTTATTTTTAGAAGATTCTTCTTTTAGCAATTTCACCTCTCACCCAAGGTGGCCAAAATGCTCATTGGCCAAATTTCTATTTTTAGAAGTGCTATTTTTAGGAGTTCTATTTTTAGCACATTCTAAATTTAGCATTTCTTGTTGCACACTTTTCAACAACTCTCCCATAAGGTAAAGTACATAGAAAAGAATGTAAGTGTAGGTAAGTGTAAAACTATCAAGATTTAGCCATAATAACTCCAGTCCTAAAGGATTATTCGATGGTGGATTGGCAGCGGCATCAAAACCATCTACCAAAGTTTTGATAGAAATGAATTCACTATCCAAAGGACCAGGCATAGATTCCAAGATAGTGTGCTGGTCTAAGTCTTGAGCGTCGATGGGCACTCTCCATTCAGGGGTAACAAGTCCACCTCATTTAGGAGGTAAACTATGAATACAATGTGACCGTTGATCAACAAATTGAGGCAAGGTCATAACCTATAATTTAAATGCAATTATGGTAGTGCAAATACCCTAAGGCCAAAACTACTGACTTAGACCAAACAACACACACTAGAAATGTCTTAGAAAATAGCATGTGAAAACGAAAATACCAAGAAGCTAGTCATGGAACAGTTATACTAGTGACCTACTTCCCAATCCTTTTATCTGTGAACTCAATGCAAGTGCCCTTATTAGCCGTGGGGAAGCCTCCGAGAGGATTGAGAGAGTATGACTAATATCTGTCGTAGGAATAGAGAAGAAGAACTTGACCCTGCACCTGTGTATGAGCCCTAAGAATATATGCCACTATGGTCACCACATATAATAGCACGACGTAGCGGGATAGTCGCAAGAAATATCCACACACAAGGGAAGCAAACTTAACTCCTAAAGTAGATAACACTCAAAAAACCTTGAGAGTTACCTCCCAAGTGGTCCTCAAGTGATAATGACACCGTTTATATGCGTGGAGATTCTGTTATATCATGCCACTTGAAACTAAGTGAAAATGGTTATGTCAGTTCGCCTAGCCTAAGTGTGACCTTGTGCTTAACCCTCTTGTGAGAAGGGTTTCCCATACCACACTACTGCAAATGGATTTAACTCCCAATCACAAGCTAATAAGTTGATTTTGATGTCTTGGACTCACACTCCTATCTCCATGACCCTAGCCTAAGCTAGTGTTGTTGTACTACCAGTGAAAGTAACAGACGAATCTAGTTAATTTTATTATCACATTAATTTTAGAGGTTTTTTTTACACAACCAGGATGCGATGTGAAACTGAGATGGTGTGTTAGATCCCTATACTACTAGTGTAACCCCTTATTGTTATTAGTGAAACCCCCTTGTTATATTGGTGTGCCCATGTAGTTCCCATATTGTTATTAATGTGCCCCATAGAAGCCCATTATTGTTATTATTGCGCCATTAAATTATTATTGTTATGTCGACTCTGATTATATTATGACCCCTTAGACTCCTATATATAGAAAGAAGGCCTTGTCATTTGTATCATCCAAGAATTGTTCATTTGTGTAATGTAAAGGGGATTGCTCCCTCGAAGAGGCTGATCTGTAAGGAATTCATTTATATTTTCTATGTTTTTGTGAGTTGGTCTCATAACATTTGGTATCATAGCTTTGGATTCTAAGGTTTCACTACTCCAAATAGGTCATCATGGAATTTTCACTATAACAATTTCGCTACGAATTTTGAGAAGCTAAAAAAAACCCATTTGACAAGAAATCAGTTGGAACCTTAAATATGAGTTTTCGATCTTGTCTCGCTATGGTTTCAAAGATATGATTTGAGGAATTTAGGGTTTTTGCAAGCTCCTGAATTTCATCACAAAAAGGTCATCATGGAATTTTTTCTATAAAGTTTTTTCGAAAAGGTTTTAGATATTAAAATTAAAAAACATTTCAGATGAAATCTTGGTGAAGCTTTGGCCCAAGTTTTAGATTTTTTTTCACTATATTTTCAGAGATACAGTCCCACACATTTAGGGTTTCTACAAGCCCCCGAATTACATCCCACACAGGTGACCTTGGAAAAATTGTCTTAGCTCTCTCTCTAAGAATCTGATTCCAATTTCATAAAAGGTGACAGAAATTAGTCAGATTGTAGTTTGTTGGGTATCATTTTCATAACCTAAGGTTGAAACAATGACACATCGCACTTCGTACAAGTTCGTTCTACTGAACAAGTCTATAATCAGGTCGTCGTGGCAGATTTGACATAACTCTTCCTTGAAGAATCAAATCTTGATCAGACATAAGGGGTTAGAAGGAGGACTCAAAGGGCTACCATAGGTCACAATTTTAAAGCTTGTAGATCTGCAATTTCAGAGATACAATAGATTCAAGATCGAGGTCCTAAAAGCACGAAAAAGAATGACTCAAATCGAAGAAATAGAAACACCTAGTAATCAAAACTTGATGGATGATTTGAAGAATGCAATTGAAGCTAAGATAAATATTTTTATTTATTCCATGGAAGTTGATATTGATGTTATGAAAGAATTTTGGAAGAAAGGCATGGAAGATTTGAAGAATGACATGGAAGGTTTGAAGGAAGGTGGGATAAAGCTGCTACAAGAAAGGCCTTTTAATGGCGAAAAGGTAGTAGAGGAAACTATTGATGAGAACAAACATAATGTTAATCATGATTTTATAGAATCTAACATTGGATTGAGTACCCAATATATTCCAAAGGTGGATATGAGGAAGTTTGATGGCAAGGATCCTGTAACATGGATACTATAGATGGAGAAATATTTTGATCTTCATGAGGTGCAATTGTTACAAAAGGTACATATTGGATATTTATATTCATAACTGAATAATTTTTTATGGTATGAAGGGATTTGTTCTTGTAAACCACTTGTCGCATGGTCAATTTTCACAGAGGAAATGATAGCACATTATGAGGATACAAAGAGAAACACCTTCTTTAGCCAAATGATAAAACTCAAACAAAAGGGTTCAATGGCAGAGCACATTGAGGACATCCAAAAATTGAATATAGGGGTAATGATATTCCAGAGAAGCATCGGATTGAAGTCTTCATAGGAACTTTAAATAATAACGTCCAACATGAGGTTCACCTTGGGAACCTGATTCATTGGAGAAGGCATACAAGTTGGCAAGAAAAATTCAAACCAAAATTATGGCAACAAGGAAGCCTACCACTAATAACTATAAATATAGAATTGTTGTTGCTCCTATCCATTCACAACCTACAATGTTGATGCAAAAACAATTGGAAAAAAAAAGGAGAAAAAGGGCTTTGTTACAATTGTTCTAGCAAATACGCTAAAGGTCATAAGTGTGTTTAGAAGAAATTAATTTACATAGATGGGCAAGAGGAGAAAGAAAAGGAACAAATGTCAAAAGAAGAGGATATATGCCAGGAACCAATCCTAGAGAAAGATGAAATGAATCTAACCTTATCTTGTCATGCATTGACATAAATTACCACTCCTCAAACTCTCAAGATAGAAGGTCATATCAAGAAGAAAAAGGTAAGAGTGTTGACTGATTTGGGTACAACCCATAATTTTATTTATTGTAAGATAGCCAAGGAATTGAATTGCTTTCAATATCCAACACCAGAGTGCCAAGTGATGGTCGCAAGTGGAGGAACCATAAATTTCTTTGAAAGCATCATAATATCTAGCTATCCATGGGAGAATATGTACTAAATAGCCCAATGCTTTCCATTCCAATTGGTGGTGCTGATGTTGTACTAGGATTATAATGGTTACAATCCTTGGGTACAATAGATTTTAATTTTTAAGAACGTTACATGAGACTTTCTTCGAAAGGAAAGGAAGCTGAACTAAGTGGTATCATAGTGAAACAGGGGAAGATAATCAACTCTAACGGAATGACAAAGATTCCAAAGAAATAACAACAAGGTGTAATTGAACAATTATATTAGCTAGAGGTCCCTGTAAGAGCCCTATCCTAGGGTCTTCTAACAGATATATTTTTTATGAATTTAAATGCAATAAGAGGCAATAGTTTACTTTCTTACAAGACTTTTAACAAACAAAATTTTACCATTTACATTGTAATCCTTATACTTATGGTGAAAATTTCATTTTTGATAAATTTACATGAGTAATCTATAGAGAAATACATGTAACGGTGGTTGGTGGAGATGCCTTTGAGCTACTGCTCCTGTTGAATGCTCCTCTTGACTGACCCAATTTGATCTACCTCCTAGCCAACTAGGAAATAATTCCTAGCCCAGGAAACCCCCATAGATTACCTAGCCCTCCGAGCCCGAGTCCAACCAGATGTAGTGTGTGTTTCCAAGATGACTGATCCAAACCAAGATGAACAATAATTCCCTCCTCTCAACAACCCAAGAAACCTCCATAGGTTCCTAAGGTCTCCAAAAAATCACAACAAATCCTAAAATCACAGCCAATCCCAAAATCAATCAAGACCCCACATGCTTTTTTCGACCTTCCCCTTCCCTTTTTATACTCTCTTCTCCATCTCGATCACCTCTCATGAATGTCATTAACTTCTCATCCATCCTTATAGTTGACTACTCTTCTCCCAAGTAAATTTGGGAGTAGATGGAAATGTGAAGGAAAATAAAATTGGTGAAACTATGGGAAGGTCCATGTTTTCTCCCAAGTAAATTTGAAAATACATTTCGAATGTGAAAAAAAAAAAATATATATATTATATATATATATAATATATATATAATATATAAATATAATATATATATATAATTATAATATAATATGATAATTAAATGGAGAGGACTACGTCTGTTCCCAAATAAATGTGACGTGCATGGCGGATTGTAGATGAATATATATATATTGATAATTAGTTGGAGGCATGGTTCTTCTCCCAAGTATGTGAGGGTCATGGGGGAATGTGAGATGCATATATATATATATATTATTTGAAATAATGGAAGGAAAACATATCCTACATAAGGTTCAATTTGAGAAGGCAAGTTGGGAATTTGAATATTAGAAATCATGAATTTTATATTAGACCAATCTTTCTCAATATTTTCAGATAATTTAAACATTAATAAAATTTCTAGGATAAGATTTAAGTGGGGCATTATATACACCCCTCCTTCAGAAAATGTCGTCCCGAAGTTAGAATGAATAGATACAAGGAGTTCAAAATCATAGCAAACTAGAGAGAGTTATAGCAATAAAATTTGATAAGTCAGACAATGAAATTACTTCGCATCAAGAGTTTCCAACTGATCTATATCTTCCTATCCATACTGACCTACTTTCATTCCCAGCCTATCTGTCCTTTGCTACTTTATTAGTGGCAATAGCCATACTAACCACTGATAAAATCGACATGGTGGAAGTGTCGACTATATTGACCTAACTTCCCCATTAGGAAACTCACAATCGTCATTACACATCTAGGGGAGTGTTTCCACCACTGCCCTCCCACAATTCTAGGTTTTAGAGGATACACGGTGGGAAACGCCTCCACCCCTCCCTCAAAACTAGGGTCAATGCCCTAACAAAAACCACACTACAGAGTTGGTTGGACTTGTCATCGAATAATCCAGTCAGGTCATCTTGCCACCTGTGATTTGCATTTTACTTGTGTCATAAGGGTGCATATCAAGTACATACCAAATGTAGTAGAATAATGTACATTATACCTTTCCCATGGGATGTCTTGACCTTCCCTCAATGGAAGAGTAGATCTCAACTATCATATAGTTCTTTCCCCCCCTACAGGTTAGCTCTCATTCATGCATTTATATAACAACATGACATATAATCATCATATTATTAAGCCTAGTATCCACATGTCAATTTTCTAGTTCATATTGGAAACAAATCATAATTTCATTACGTTACTTATTAGATAAATCATATCCACTTAAGCCATACATGAAGCAACTATAGATCTAATAGGTCAGACACTAGATAAATCATCACCAAGTGCGTCATACATTAGGTCATACATCAAGATTTTCATCATCAATATCAAACCTAAGTAGTTTCTGTGTCTAACCAAATGCATCAATATTACATAATGTTCATAAATAATAACATGGAACTGAAAAGTAGAGCCTTAGTATGGGTAGCTATCTAAGTCAAAATGGGCAATAGATGCTCATGTGACAACCTTGTGAAAACCCTTGATAACAATTAGAGTTGAAACAAATTCAATTGTCCACCATGGAAAATAGCATTTGAACCCAGATATGTTATAAGGTGGTACCAAAACTGAAATATTGGCAAGCAACAGATTAGTACACTATCAATTCCACTAGAAGGTGATAGTATAAGTTTCAAGCATAAAATTTCTGTAATACCTCAGTGAATATAAAGGTCCCACTCTTCCAAGTTGCTAGGTTTTCATCTTCCAACCGAATCAATTAACTTAAAAATCAAAGACTCCAAACTTCAAAAACTCTATCCACCATGATTTTCATACTTTTTGAGAGAAATGTCCTCTAGATGTCAAAGGTTCAAATTTATTATATATTTAATCATTGTTTACTAGTACTAAAACAATTTCATGATATATATTGCAGCTCACAATATGACCGGACAAATGAGAAATAAATAAATGAATGGAATAATTGGCTTTGCCCTACTGGTATTAGTATTTCCCTTCTAAATGGCACCACATTTTTAAATATGCCTACTCCTTTCACAAGTGGCTAGTGACCACAAAAGTTGCGAAGAAAGTTGAGGGTCTTTTTAACCAAAACTAGAGACATTATTTTTTTCACGACATTTTTATTCAGCACGAGAATAAGGGTAAAAGTGTATTCTAATATTTTCATTGGTGTTTCATTGACTAAATAAGCTCCCATTCTAAAATCCGAATTTCTCTATGAATTGATCTTCTCATTTAATTTAAGATCATTAAAAATAATTATCACAATAAGGCTTACACATGTCCATGGTATTCGATCGATGTTTTCACTAGAAGATTCCACCACCCATAGAATACTCATTAACATGACATATAGTGTATTTCAACACATCGTAATTTGAATTCCCATGCTTCATAGTTGTTTACTTCTTAAAATCAAGATTTTTTATTATGACTTCCTCTTTGAAGAATGACAAATATACTATCTGAAAGATAATCCTACTATCTGAATGGAAAATCTACTTTATTTTTAATAAGAATAATGATAATCTACTATCAACAGAATTAAAATCCATCCTTGTATGTAAAATAGAACTCACAACATTCCTTATATTGCGACACATTTTGGGCATAAATTATTGGCTTCATTGTAAAGAAATATATGGATGCTAATGGTCCTTGCTGTGCACATTAAGGAAAAGGGATCAGATCAGGTGAAATTTTGGGAAATTTTTTTATAGATAACTTTGCAACCTATTACCTAAGCTAAAAGAAGTCTATGTTATTCATTGCAACACTGACCTTGGGGCATGCTTCTAGAAAAAATTAAAAAAAAAGAATCCTACGAATAATGTGGTCACATCTTGTTCTTGACATGTGGAACGTAAGGCATGATTGTACAATCCATCATATAGGAATCACACCACTAGGGCTAGGTATGAAACCAATAAAAGGAATCTATTGTACACAAGTATATTCTTCATTGTATTTTCATCATGTTGTATCCCCTGGATGAGGCTTGAGATTACCTAATGGAACTCTTACGTGACTTCACATTTTGTTGCCAACCACGATGAAAGAAAAGCTTTCCATATAGGCTAGTTAAAATATTGTGTGGCATTGCCATAGACCTAAACAAAGTTCGGCAAGACGAAAATGCATGTTTTCCAAACTGACAATGTAAGCTTTTAAGAATCATCCCAAAAGCCTAAAAATACTAAGGGGGTCTTCAATTGGCTTTAGTCAAGACATTGAGGGTCATTAAAAAAAATGGGTGGGTTATTCGAAATGATCCATGGTTCAAGGGAAATTCCTTGACTTATGCAAGAATACAAACAATGGCTAAAACTGGACCTTATGATGAGTAGGTAATACATATTATATGAAAAATAATATCGACAAGATGGAAAAATTGTTGTGGACTTAAATTATCATTGGATGATAATGAAATCAAGTATTTCTAAACAATTTTTCTATTTCAAAACTTATGTAGTGTGTTTCACACCTCCATTTCTATCACAACCTTACAAATTATCAACATATATTAAGATGTATTTGACATTTAATTTATATAACTTTACTACTTTTTAATAACATCTAAAATCAACTCACACATAAAACCTAACGCCACCATACTTATTATTTCTTACATTATATATAAAATCAAACACCGCCATACTTATATAAATATGAATAAATGAAAGAAATATAACCTTACACTAAAAAATAATTTAAATCCTAAATCAAACCTTTTCCCAAATATTTATATACATATGAATAAGTGAAAGCAATATAACCTTACACTAAAAGAATGATTTAAATCCTAAATCAATCCTTGTCCCAAATACTTCGGTGAAAGATTCCTTTCTTAGTCTCATTGCCATGACTTTCACTTTCAGATGAGCTCGCCCTTTTGTTAGAATTCCTTGAGAAGTGAACTCTCTTGGGTTCCAAGGTGCTAGAGGGGTATCCACAACCAAGAAACACAGTCAACACCAATTCCATATTGGATTGGTTTTCTCCCAAGATGGTTGTCATGCATGGTGTCACCTTTCCCAATTCATTTTCCTTAGTGTTTGAGCTTGCCAAATGCTTTGGGTTTGTTGGGTATTTTAGTTTTCAATGTATTAACTGATTCCTATTCTTGGGTAGTGAGATTTGAGGAAATTCAGTAGGTGGGAACCAAACATTCCCCATAATGGATATACAGAATGGAAAAATTCAACTTCTTCTCTTCGTGGTAGGCCTCATAATTTTTATTATGATAGGCATGCATTTTGCATGTATCTTTTGAGAAGAAAAAAAATAAAAAATAAAAAAATAGTATCAATATTTCTTTCATTATTTTATATCTATTTCACATATGTTTCACTTTGTGAAGCATGCCCACTTCTTGTTCTAATCATCTGCTTTTATTTCCCTTGCACAACCTTTGAGTTTAACCAGTATTGTTATGACTAGACCATTTTCTTAATCTAGATTAGGCACTTTTCTGCCATTATGAACATTTTTAAATGGAGAGTATAAAACGTGGACTCTAGACTCTATGGTATAGATGTAATTAAGCACAAGCTCAAGTTATTAAGATTGGGCCTTAAAATTTAAGGCCCAGTCTCTATGAAAGGTTCTCTTGAAGTTTAAAGGAGGATTCTCCACATGAAAGGAAATGATCCAAAATCAAATTGCAGTAGAACCCAATGTGACTATGTATAAGTGGCCCTCTCAGTGAATTCTCTAAAGCTCCAAGCTAGGAAAATTGCACAACCTAATTCTAATGGAAGTAGGAAGACCTATAACTTACCCATGAAAATGAAGCCTTCTTTGGAATCGTATCAGTTAAAGGTTGAAAATTTTGGAAGAGACCAAATGTTCTTTTTTTTTCTCGTATTATTTTATTTTGATTTTGTAAAACTTAGTGCACTCACCTAATCTCATGTTTATTAGGTAACCTGACCATGTAGCTTGAAAGGCCGATAGCAGTTGCTCAGAAAATTTTGACCTTCTCTATATAGGTGTCAATAGGTGTCAATTTTGTAGGATGGTTAAAAGCTGCAGGAATCTAGTTATTTTTTTCAAAAATTTGATACTTGAATTATGTTTTTGATGTTAGAAATAGATTCAGCACCATAATAAAACCTGGTGTGGCACCTAAAACCTCGTCGCTTAACCACCATTAACCAAGATTACCAAAATTTTCCAAAAATTCCTGATTTCCAAAAATTCCTATTAGATCTTTGCCCAAATTTCCATTGTTTTCCAAGCAAAATTAACTTATAAGCTTCAAAATATGCTCTCCACAGTATCAGAAATCCATGGCACTCATCATTGGATAATGTGAAACTAAGCAAAGATTGTTCTCATTTTCAGAAAAAAAAAAAAAAAAAAAAAAAAAAAAAAAAAAAAAAAAAAAAAAAAAAAAAATCTTTTTATTCCAATGGAGAATTTTCTATCAGCTAGTTGACGCACCACTAGATTATGGCATCTACATTTACTCCAAATTCCCTAGTTTGGAATATGACCAACTCTATTCTTTATTCATTGGACAATATTGTTTATTTATTTTCAAGTTCCTTGAGGGAAATGGTGTTCAAATTATTGCATGTAGTATTGAAAATTTTGAAAACAATTCTTTGGTGGAATATTTGAACAAAACACATAAATTGCAATAATGATAATCAAGAACAATCTATTTAGATAAGCTTTTAGAATCCAACCAAAGTGGATGCAAGCATTTCGTTCAATTCCTAGTTAAGTTTCAAGTCTAATTCTGTTATATTTTACATAATTTTTTTTGGAATTATATAAAAATTTGTTAGAATTATAAGTTTTAGTTGTTGGTGTATATCATTCAAATACAAATTAGACTACACTGTAAAAATCACAATTTTATAAAAAAATTGTAACCTGAACCATTAAACTATGCAACTATGCCAGCTCTTACAACCTAAGCTCAGAAATATTTCTCTGTGCAACTGAGTGGGTGATGATAATAACTAAAATAAATGAAAGAAGTGGGACAATTTTCTCTGTGAAAATGAGTAAGTGATGTTAATAAATAAAATAATCCAAAATATCTTGTTAAACAAAGTTGGGTGGCTCATTTTTCTCCTTCCTTGACTCTGTTTTGCGGAGACAAAAAATTTATTGCTGTTTGTCAGGCATGTTGGATCAAATATCGACATAAAATAAGATTGTTGTGGTTTTTACAATGCAAAATTACAGCCGATTAAATCATTTGTTGATTTCCATGACCTCAATACTACATTCTGATTTAACTAATGTGCTTAAAAGTCCCAAAATTCATAGATTTATACATAGGAAGTGATGCTTTCATAAAGATGAATGTAGAAAAACTAGAACAGATACAAACCGGCCTCATTTGTTATCCATTGGCAGACGTATATCATGGCATCTTGATCTATCATAGAATGTCTCCAGTATATAGAGCAACTAGACATTTCTAAATAACGATCCATTAAGGAGTGAAAGGATTACCTACTACCATCATGTACGGGAGAAATCTACTAGTTGTTAGGACTCCACTATGCATCATTTTTGCTATATATTTTGACACCACTTCACCCTTATAACTATCATTAGAAAGAATCCCATCATCATCTTCAGTCACTATATCCCAAGGTATACAGAGACCTCCTCTTTATTATATGTTTAATCTGTTTTACATTTAATTCCATAATACTCTTATGTTTTATCATTAATTGAAGTGTATCATTGCTAACACAAGTCCAAAGATCGCAGATAAGTACATACGGCCGTTGCTGAAACAGCTGACTCCGGTGCTGAAACAGCTGACTCAGTTGCTGAAACAGCTGACTCAGTTGCTGAAACAGTTAATGCAGTTGCTGAAACAGCCGTCAAGCACGCAAATCCCGTCAAGCGTAATTTGCGATTCTGGAAGAAGCTTTTTGTGGAATAGCAACAGCAGTATGAGGACACGATTACCTGGATCAGCCTGAAGATAGCCATCTTGTTATCTCTATTGTAACAGTACCTTTTTCTGAAGAACAGAAACCCTGTTTTGAGGAAAAGAACAGATTCGAGATAATATGGATTCACTCTTATGTAAATTGAAAATGATGTCTCCTCCTTAAAAGGAGGAGACATCATCATTAGAGGGAGCGGTGATTGTAAACAAGGAGAAGCACATTGTGTGAACTGGAGCTAGTCTCCATCTGTAATGTATCAGTTACTTTGACAGATGAATAAATTCTTCTTTTGAGCATTCCAAGTTAGTTCTTTACCCGGGGAATCTTGTGAGAGGGAAAGGGCCCGCCTTCCTCACAAGATTCACCCTTGATTCCTGTATTTTACTTAACCCTTTGTGTGTGACTTGCATTTTACTTTAATTATGCTGTTGGACACTTGATTACACAGTACAGTGATACTCTGTTCTCTTGATACTGCGTGTATTGAATGCATTTAGTCTGAAGATTGAGAAATCTGTTTCTATTGTTGGATGAATGAATGATGTCGGGAAGCAGGTGCTGAAGATTCCTGTATAGAGGAATAGGGTCCTGCCCCATTACTTATCTTCCGGTGTCTATGGTGTGGTTAGAAGCAAGAGAACAAGTGCTGAAGGTTCCTGCTCATGGGAATAGGGTCTTGCTCTCTTGAAGTTACTTTTCTTACAGCGTGATTAAGTGTCAGGCATCAGGTGCTGAAGTTCCCCACTAAGGAATAGGGTCCTGTTCCTGGTTGATTTATTTCTCTCTTTGTAGGTTGACTTTCCTTTGTTGTAATTGCAGTAGAGAAATTGTTTCTGCTATAACTAAATCAACCTCAGCCTTGATTAAGTAGAGTTCAAATCAATAGATTGGTGAGACTAATAATTGTGTGTTCTCCTTTTACTACAACCTTGTTTCTGCTTTTGAAATTGAGCATATCCAGTGCGTGATTATCTTTGAAATAAAAAGACTTCCTCGGGTTGATAATTTATGTGGAGCTTGAATTGCGAAGCAATTAAAGCGACCAACATTTTGGCGTCGTTGCCGGGGAAGGTAATTATAGGTTTCAAAAGCATTTTCATACTAAATGTGCAGATTGTATGAGAGGAAGCGGAAACCAGAAGAAAACTAACCCCACAGGTGGCAAGGGCTGGGGAGGAAGAAAAACTTTTATCGACGAGATCGTATCAAAGGCTGAATCATCACAGAGATTAAGCTCTCGGAAATCAAAACTTCAGCAGTCCCCACAGTCAGATTACAAGACAGAGGAAGTTGTGGGCCGTGAAAATATAGAAGAGCCAGCGGTCAGTGCTGGAGAGTCAGAGGAAAGTATTAGTAGATGAGCAGAGTACATTGAGGAAATAGTAGAAAGCGTTGGACGACCGGTAGAAAACATTGAAGAGCTAATAGAAGATCCTGACGATTCAGCAAGTGCAGTAGGAGAGCCAACAATGGAAGGAAACAATGATGGTCTTTTTGGTGGAGGACGAATAGATCCCGAAGAAGAAAGAAGGGATGAAAATTCCCTCTCTACCATGGGATTCCCCATCAGTGACCTCTCTGCAGGAACAATGAAAAATATTCCATTGTCTGCTTTACCTAACTTTCATGGTTTATCCTCTGAAGATCCAGATGAATTTCTTTTTGAATTTGATATATTATGCAGAAGTTATGACTATGTTACTAATGCTCAAAAGTTGAAACTGTTTCCAGCCACCTTAAAAGGGAATGCCTTGAGATGGTTTATGAGCCTTGGAAGTCAGGTAATCACAACATGGGAGTAGATGAAACAAAAATTTCTGCTTAAATATCAAGACTATTGCCGGATGAGAGAAAAGAAGGATGAACTATTTAATATGGCACAAAAGCCGGATGAAAGTCTGGAGGACTATATAGAAAGGCTGCAGTACAACACACAGAGATCTGATCATCCGGACATCAGTAAGGAAATTCGCAAAACAATACTACTTAGAGGGTTAAGGGATGATTGTTTAAATATGTTGACCATGCTTGCCAAGGGAGATATATCTAAGGAATCATATGATGAGATCTGTGAACTTGCTAAGAGGTGCTCTAGGGGAGCTGCAAGAAACAGAACAAGGATTCCACCTATTCAATAGTACAGAAATCAGCCAATGGAGGAGCAACAAGAGCTGAAATAGGTAACTTACTTGAAGAATTTAAAACTGAGATGTTAAGCTCTTTTGCTTCACAAATTGACACTTTGCAGGTTAAGAAGAAGAAGGCCGAAGCAGAAGCAACTCTGGCTGTCTTTTGCCCAAAGTGCAGAGACAAATATCCACTAAGGGAATGCCCAATGGATAAAATATCGATCTGCACCATTTGTGAGAAAGATCATGAGACACAACAATGTCCATCTCTGCCAGGAATAAAAGCAGCATTACAGCCAACGGAGGAAGAAGCTGAAGCAGTTTATCTGCTGACTCAAAGAAGACAATGGAAACCAAAAGGACAAGGTATGAACTCTAGCATGCCATTTAATCGTTGGAACAATTATTCTGCTTTTGGCCAAACAAATTACCCTCCCTTCAACCAAATGCAGTACCCACCCTTGAATCAAATGAGTTTCCCAACCATGCAGCAAATGCAAAACCCTCTCCTTGTTGATCCTTCAATGTGGACTCCTTGGCCCCCACAGCAGCCATCTTCTTTCAACCCTTGGAATTCAAATTGGAGAAGTCAATAACTCCCGTATCCAAATCAATTGCCTCAATTCCAACAACCACTTCCTCTACCATCAAATACCCCACCAAATAACCAAATGAGACCCCAGCTACCTGTGCAACCAAATCCTAACCCCAATAATAAAGTTATGCAAGTTATTGATATCCAGAATTAGTCTAAATTTCCTACTATGCAATGTAATGATATTCATTTGAGATCTGGAAAAATAGTAGAACCTATTATTAATGACATAAATCCTTCTGATTCGAATAAAAACAAAACTGAGAAACATAAAGAAGCACAACAACCTTCTAACAAGAATGATGAAATAACAGAACCACCATTCCCCGAGCGTCTAGTTTTAACCAGAACTATTGAAACACCTGCTTTTAACTTTCTAGGGGAATTGCAAAACTTGTATATTAAAATTCCACTTTTACAAGCATTAAAAGATGTACCAATTTATGCCAGAACATTAAGGGATATTTGCATTAAGAAACCCAGTAGGAAAACCAAGGATCCCCTTACAGTACCTGTGATGGGAGACTTGTCTGCATTAATGTCCGGAAAATCCCCTCCTGTGAAATATGGTGACCCTGGTCACCCTACTGTCACAGTTCAGATTGGTAAAACAATGATTCCCCAAGTTCTGGTAGACTTAGGTGCTGCAATTAATATAATGACCCTTGAAACTTCACAATTGCTACAGCTGAATAACACAATCAGAGATACACCCACCATCTTAGAGTTGGTTGATCATTCTACAATTAAACCTGAAGGATTCGTTGAGGATCTACTTATTTCAGTTGAATCCTGGAAATACTCAGCTGATTTCGTTGTATTGCAGACGAAAAAAAAGCTGGGGGGACACCCCTTAATTTTAGGAAGGCCATGGCTGGCCACAGATGATGCTTTTATCAGTTGCAGGTCTGGCTCAATGACGATCTCTAATGGTTATGAAACAAAACAGCTTACTCTTTATCCCCACGCTACACCAGTAGTTAATAATGAAGATTCTATATGGATGGAGTATGATGATAATGTTGTTCAACCTATTTTAACCATTGGGCAAGCTTTAACTCTAAAGGACAATACAGAGGATGAAATAATTAATAATTTTATTTGTGAACCTTCTTCCATCATTGCCGAAACAAACAATCAATTAACTACAATTTTTGAAACTGATGTGCAAGAAAAAATTGAATCTGAAGACTCATCCCAGACTTTAACCACAACCTCATCTAAAAGTGTGACAGTTGAAATTGAACTCGGCAAAACATTAAACATAAATCCTGATTTAACAGATTCTGAAACACAGCAATTAATGAATTTATTGCATGAATATAAGGAGGCATTTGCATGGGATTACACGGATATGAAAGGCATTTCTCCTTAATTATGTACTCATCGAATTTACATTAAAGAAGGATGCCGACCTGTTTGTCAACCCCAAAGACGAATGAACCCTAATCTACGAGAAATTGTTAAGGAAGAACTTCAAAAATTGCTTAATGCGGGATTTATTTATCCCATATTTGACAGTGAATGGGTTTCCCCATTAGTAATTGTCCCTAAGAAAAATGGGAAATGGAGAGTATGTGTTGACTATAGAGCTTTAAATAAAGCTACTCAAAAGGACCACTTTCCTTTACCTTTCATTGATCAAGTGTTGGACAGTCTAGCAGGGAAGAATTTTTTTTCTTTTTTGGATGGGTTCAGTGGGTATAATCAGATAAGAATCGCACCCCAAGACCAAGACAAGACCACCTTCACCAGCCCCTGGGGAACGTTTGCTTATAGAGTTCTTCCATTCGGGCTATGTAATGCACCAGTGACTTTTCAAAGAGCTGTTATAGGAATTTTTTCTGATATGCTAAATGATTCTATGGAAATATTTATGGATGATTTTACCCCTTATGGTGTGTCTTTTGAAGATGCATTACAAAACCTTGAAAAAATACTTAAAAGATGCATACAAGCTCACCTCGCCCTAAGTACTGAAAAATGCCATATGATGATGAACGAAGGAATAGTGCTTGGACATTTTATTTCATTTCAAGGTATTCAGGTAGATCCATCTAAAATATTGGTCATTTAGAATCTCTCTGTTCCTAAAACTCAAACTGATGTGAGAAGCTTTCTAGGGCATGCTGGATACTACAGAAGATTTATTAAATATTTCTCTAAAATAGCTTCCCCATTATTTGTCTTGCTCATGAAAAATGTTGAATTTAAGTGGACTAATTCTTGTCAGAAAGCTTTTGAAGAACTCAAGCATCAGTTGTCTACTGCCCCTATTTTGAGGGGGCCTGATTGGAACGTTCCGTTTCACATATCTTCTGATGCTTCAGATATCACAATCGGAGCTGTTTTGGGACAAGAGGAAAATCATCTTCCTTATGCTATATATTTTATCAGCAAGAATATGACCCCTACTGAGCTTAACTATACAGTTACCGAGAAAGAATTTCTTGCAGTAGTTTATGCCATTAATAAATTCCGACACTATATTACTGGTTATTCTACTTTTGTGCACTCTGATCATTCAGCTATTAAATACTTAATGAACAAGTCTGTCACAAATGCTAGAGTTACCAGATGGCTACTATTGTTGCAAGAATTTGACATCACAATTGTAGATCGGCCTGGTAAAGAAAATGTGGTGGCTGATTTCCTTTCTCGGTTAAAAACTGATAATGACATCCCAGTAGATGATTCTTTCCTGATGAGCATTTATTTGCAGTTTCTACTCACTCTCCATGGTACGCAGATATTGCTAATTATTTGGTTGCAGGAAAATTACCATCACACCTGTCATATAGAGAAAAGAGAAGAATTGTTCAACAAAGTGCCAGGTATAGTTGGATAAATGGGTGTCTTTTCTACACTGGGCTTGACCAGGAAATCTGAAGGTGCATTAGAGAAGATGAAGTGTATGACATATTGAAAGCTTGCCATGATGGCCCTTGTGGAGGGCATTTCGCTGATAAGAGAACAGCACACAAAATTCTAACGATGGGTTACTATTGGCCCTCATTATTTAAAGATGCAAAGAAATATGTAAGGGCTTGTGATAGCTGCTAGAGAATGGGTCAACCCAATCATAGAGATCAAATGCCATTAAACCCCCAGGTAGTTTCTGAACCATTTGAAAGATGGGCCTTGGATTTCATAGGGCCCATTAACCCTCCATCCAATCAAACAATTTATATACTAGTCTGTACAGACTACATGACTAAATGGGTGGAGGCCAAAGCACTTATTAGAGCCAATGAAGAGGCCGTCCTAGCTTTCTTATTTGAAGAAATCTTCACTAGATTTGGAATTCCTAGAGAGCTAGTTACTGATGGAGGACCTCCATTCAATTCTCATGGTTTCAAATCTACCCTTCACAAGTATCATATTCAACATAGAATGACTACACCATACCACCCCAGGCCAATGGGTAGGTGGAAAGCACAAACAAAGTCTTAGAGGCCATTCTAACTAAGACAGTGAAGGACAACCAGAAGGATTGGTCCCAAAGGCTCCCTGAGGCATTATGGGCTTACAGAACTACTTGGAGAAATACTACAGGTTTTTCTCCCTATGAATTGGTTTACGGTAAAAATGTTGTTTTTCCTGTGGAATTTGAGATTAAAACTCTAAGAACTGCTTTAGCTGTTAATCTTGATTTGACTGATGTGCAGACAGCTAGGTTGCAGCAGCTTTTGGAGTTGGATGAAAAAAGATTAGATGCCATCCATCAAACAAACATGATACAGCAACAAAGGATGAGGTGGCATGACAAAATTATCAAACACAAGCAGTTCCAAAAAGGTAATTGGGCCTTACTGTATGACTCTCGGTTTGAAATTTTCAGGGTAAGCTACGTACACGCTGGCTTGGACCATATGAAGTAGACGCTGTTTTTCCAAACGGAACGGTAAGACTTTTAACAATTGATGATGCTAAAACACCTCTGCTAGTCAATGGCCATAGGCTCCGTTTATATCAGCGCCCTGTTTCTAAAGAAGATTTTAAGACTGCTTGCATGACTGATATTCATTATCTTGTTCTAGGGGAGTCTTCTGCCCCTCACAATATTTAATTTTCTGCACTATATTTCTAGTAATAGATTAGATTTAGTACTAATAATCCCTGTCAAGGATTGGTATATTACAATTGAATTTTGCAGATTCTGGAAAAAGCTCATTAAGGAAGGACAGATTCATCATGAGAAGATCTGAAGCTTCAACACAGAAGTTGCTTCCATCATGTTACCCCATTTCTCTATCAATACCCCTCCATTATTTCCATTATTCCATTGTTCCCACCCCTACCATCCCTGAAATATTTTCCTTCAATCAGTGTTTCCCATCCCTTACTACTGAAATTATCCCCTATTAAACATTTTCCCCATTGGTTACGGACCTAAGTCATTTATATCATTCCTCTGATTTTTCCCGTTGCTGAAACACCTGTTTCAGCAACGTATCATTCATTTTTCCCATTGCTGAAACACCTATTTCAGCAACCTGTCATTCATTTTTCCCGAATCGTTCATTTTTTTCCCCGTTGCTCAAACACCAGTTTCAGCAACCTGTCATCATTAAAACATTATTTCTCTCCGATGTTACATAAGTTTTTTGTTCTCCACGACTATACTTCAGATCCTTTCGGTGAAAAATTATTCAGCAATGACCAGATCCAATTACACTCCTGTTCTAAACCTCAGAGAAATTAACAGACTCTTCCACGCACATTAAAGTTATTTTTGAAGCAATCGACACTTCGAATTATTAAAAGGTAAAAATATAAGGTATGAGGTTTTAATGTAATTCAGTTAAAGTATATTAAAGAGAGGATTTCATTCACAATGATTACAGATCTTCACACACCTAATCATTATTACACCGTACGTAGGGGGGGAATTCCAAAAATAACGATAACTCTGCATTAATCAATCCTCCGTCCTTTGTCATATCCATTACCATCATCGTTACCTTGCAGCCTCTGTTGCAGCAACTAGCGCAAGTTGGGGTCTGTGTTTACTGTGTTCAGAGCCTCTGTGTGTAACTCAAAGCAATAGCCATGGGAGGGTCGGCTGTTAGACATGAGCCCGGCTCTGTAAATCTTCTGCAATTGTTCCCCGAAGTGTATCAGATATTCCAACAAGCGGGATGGACAATATATTTTGAAAGATTGGGTGAATTTGACCAGGGACAAGTCTTAGAGTTTGCGCAAAACCTTCAAGACGATTTTTCAATGGTCCAAGGGGTACGCATTTCAGTAACAGAGGAGGACATAGTTCAGGTATCAGGGTTGCCAGCTACAGGGATTCGCTGGTTCAGCAGAAAGAAGGTTATTCTCAACGCGCAGCAAGAATTTCTTCATCCAGATGAGCGAGTGGAACCCAGAGGCCGCGGGGTTAGTCTGCATTCACTTCCCCAACCATGGCCATCAGTGGCAGAGTTCATCAAACACTATTTAACATGTGAAGGGCGCTACCAGGTAGTGTACAACCATGATTTTGTTTTGATGAACCATTTAAGAAATGCACGACTGATTAATATCCCCTATTATCTGCTTGGTTGTATTAAAAACATGTCCTATTATTGTAGACGCTCCAAATTCCCATTGTTATCCCTCACCCACCACCGTTTATGCCAGCTATTGATACAGAGGGGTCTTGCTTAGCAAAACCCCCCTTTGCATGCCCCACTTCCTGATCCCCAGATGTCCGAAATTCCCCAGCAGGGTCAAACGTCCGAATGACCCGGAAGTTCTCACGACATTCCGGAAATTCCCTATGAAGGACAGCAGGACGATACTCCGCATTCCCCAGTGGACCCAACCGCGACAGCGCCCCAAGTAGAAAAGTCAACTGGCCCCACTATTTCTGTCCTTAGTGATGACTCTCTAACACCTCCGTCCCCACCCATTCACAAAAGGAAGAGAACCCCAACTGGCTCAGTTTCCAGACGACAGACAAGGGCTAGATCTCAAGTCCTTACTTCTTCCGAAAGCCCTTCCCCCAGAGAAGAACCCTCCCCTTCAAAGAAAAGGAAAGGCCACGATTTTACCGCCTTCCTACCAAAAAGAAAAAAGAAAACAACTGTCGAGACAGAACCCACCCTCATTTTCCCTGACCCCGCCACTATTTTGTTAAAACCCCTATCTCCATCTCAAATCCCCCAATCCGTCTCATCCGGAGGTACTGCCACACAAGAACCAGTGCCCCGGGATAATACGACATTGTTTATAGCTCCAGAGGTGACTGTCCCACAAGAACCAGTCACTCACCCAGTGACTGTCCCACAAGAACCAGTCACTCACCCAATGGCTGAAACACAAGAACCAGTCACTGACCCAGCGGCTGAAACACAAGAACCAGCCACTGCGGAACAAAAATACACCAAGCATGACGATAGTGGGAGATCAGCAGTAGCTGAAACACAAGAACCAGCTACGCCTGTGCATCAACAGACTACCCCAACGGAGTCAGCCAGCGCACAGGGTTTACATACTATGACATCTCTGTTGGAGGAAAATGAATTCCTCAAAGCTGAATTAGAAGCGTACAAGAATGAACTAACCATGGCTCGAGAGGCTTTTGAGAAAGAATTGAACCTCTATACGTTAGCACAGGCAGCCTCAATGCAGAATAAGGAGCCATGCAAGGAATACATGTGCCATGAGTGTGGCAACATTTACCATGTTGCAGGCTACAAAGTAGTTAAAATTCAATTATCTGAGGCATCTACATCAACTGGAACAAAAGAAGAAAACCCTACTGCTCCACAAGAACCAGTAGGGCTCTCTATAAAGCAAGAAAAAGATACCGAACCTCAGATATCTTGCCCTTTACAGGTTGATGCGGCCATTCAGACAGAAGCACCACTACAATTAGTCAGTGTAGCCATTCAGACAGAAGCACCACCACAATTAGTCAGTGTGGCCATTCAAACAATGTCCCAACCCACTACTGTTGATGCCAAGATACAGACTTTGCCATGGAATCAGTTGGAACAGATGAACAAATGGAAGAGGCAATATGCTGAAGAACAAGATACAATGTTACGCCAACACAAGTTACAATGGCAGAATCATATATATGCCAATTGGGACAGGTGGGACCAAATGATGCAACAGCTTAAGGACTACAAAAAGGAAGCCAAAGAGTCTAAGGAAAAGATAACCCTGATGTTTTCATTAGTCCAGAAGTTGATGGCTACACGCAAACCCTATGTAAACTATTCTCTCTTTCTTGTTGAACGATTCATTTATTTTCAATTAAAAGCAATAAAAAAACGGCAGACCATATGAGTTAATGACTTCAGAAAACTTTGTTGAGACCTTTAATGAGGCCCCCGAGAGTGATCAGCATTTGCTGTGCGAACTCTACCTCCATAACGAGGCTATTCCCGAGAATAGAGAAGTCAATCTTATTCCAATTGCAGGAGATATACAAATAAGGGCATTTGTCTCATTTTTGTCTAACCAGCTCACTTGGCAATCTGCGTTCACTGCAAGCAGTCACAATGAGGACAATAAACTCCTGTGGATCAGACCAGAGCCCTTAAGGCCAGCCCTGTTCATAGCACAATATTATGAGTTTTTACAGAAGCCAAGAATGCACAGGTACATGCAGCAACTACAGGCTTCAACACTTTCTAAGTGTCAACAGCACATTAGAATAAAAGGTAATGCTGCAATGAACGCCAATGTTATGTTTTGGCAGCAGTCATGCAAAGAAAGATAGGACTATCACCCTTTTAATCCTCACAATCTTCAAGCTGCATTATCCAGGGTTTCCAATTACATTGGTTGCATTCAACGTTGCGGAGTAAACTGGATCGGGTATCGTTTCCATTTTCCAATTTTATGGCTACCTTCAGACAAATATCAGTGTCATTTCCAGTTGACCAACAGAGATGAAGCCTTGGCATGGCAGAACTTGCAGAACAACGGAGGATTCGGAGCTCCTACAGATGCCACCTTCTCCAGCTACTGCTTGAGTAACTTGCATGCTCAGTCCCAGTACTCAGACTCCGATTCAGACTAGGGGTTGCCTGAGGACATGCAACATTTTTAGCTGGGGGGGATGTTAGGACTCCACTATGTATCATTTTTTCTATATATTTTGACACCACTTCACCCTTATAACTATCATTAGAAAGAATCCCATTATCATCTTCAGTCACTTTATCCCAAGGTATACAAAAACCTCTTCTTTATTATATGTTTAATCTATTTTACATTTAATTCCATAATACTCTTATATTTTATCATTAATTGAAGTGTATCATTGCTAACACAAGTCCAAAGATCGCAGATAAGTATATGTGGCTGTTGCTGAAACAGCTGACTCAGTTGCTAAAACAGCTGACTCAGTTGCTGAAACAGTTAACTCAGTTGCTGAAACAGCCGTCAAGCACGCAAATTCCGTCAAGCGTAATTTGCGATTCTGGAAGAAGCTTTTTGTGGAATAGCAGCAGAAGTATGAAGACACGATTACCTGGATCAGCCTGAAAATAGCAATCTTGTTATCTCTGTTGTAACAGTACCTTTTTTATGAAGAACAGAATAATCCTGTTTTGGGAAAAAGAACAGATTCGAGATAATATGGATTCACTCTCATGTAAATTGAAAATGATGTCTCCTCTTTAAAAGGAGGAGACATCATCATTAGAAGGGAGTCAGTAGTTGTAAACAAAGAGAAGTACATTGTGTGAGAACTGGAGCTAGTCTCCATCTGTAATGTATCAGTTACTTTGACAGATGAATAAATTCTTCTTTTGAGCGTTCCAATTTAGTTCTTTCCCCGGGGAATCTTCTGAGAGGGAAAGGGCCCGCCTTCCTCACAAGATTCACCCTTGATTCCTGTATTTTGCTTAACTCTTTGTGTGTGTCTTGCATTTTACTTTAATTCTGTTGTTGGACACTCGATTACACAGTGCAGTAATACTCTATTCCCTTGACACTGCGTGTATTGAATGCATTTATTCTGAAGTTGAGAAATCTGTTTCTATTGATTGTATGAATGAATGATGTTGGGAAGCAGGTGCTGAAGATTCCTGTATAAAGGAATAGGGTCCTGCCCCATTACTTATCTTCCTTTGTCTATAGTGTGATTAGAAGCAAGAGAACAAGTGTTGAAGGTTCCTGTTCATGGGAATAGGGTCTTGCTCTCTTGAAGTCACCTTTCTTACAGTGTGATTAAGTGTCAGGCATCAGGTGCTGAAGTTCCTCACTAAGGAATAGGGTCCTGTTCCTGCTATGGTTGATTGATTTCTCTCTTTGCAGGTTGATTTTCATTTGTTATAATTGCAGTAGAGAAATTATTTCTGCTATAACTAAATCAACCTCAGCTTGATTAAGTAGAGTGCAAATCAGTAGATTGGTGAGATTAATAATTGTGTGTTCTCCTTTTACTACAACCTTGTTTCTGCTTTTGAAATTGAGCATATCCAGTGCGTGATTATCTTTGAAATAAAAAGACTTCCTCGGGTTGATAATTTATGTGGAGCTTGAATTGCGAAGCAATTAAAGCGACCAACAACCCCTACCGCGCAATAAAGGCTACCTCTCGATCAACGGGACCAATGAATGGATCAATTACTGGATCTGCTACTAGGACGCCTTTTGCGAGGTTGTATGTATTTTTCCCTAACTTTGTAACTTTTTTCCTTTCTTAACTAACTATTAATCCAATGGCACAAGCAATTTTAATCGTCTAACATTTAATCACACGCTCCAGACCGAGACAGGTTTCAATTTGGGAAGTTGATTTCAGAGGGGAACGCCTTATAGTGTAAATATATAAAAGAAAAATATGTTATTAAAATATTTTAATATTTAAGTTTTGTTTTCATTTATTATTTTTGAATATATATACATGTGAATTTTTATTTATATCATACACACTTAAATAATACAAATGAATTAATTTATCAATAGTTATAGTAGAAGTGTAAAATCTCAATAAAATATAAAATGTGTTATATATATTTATATATATATATATATATATATATATATATAAACACTCAAAAAAAAGGTCTGTAACTTGAGAAATCCGAGAAGATTATATATTTATAAACAATTATAATAGATATCCTATTATAATCAATCATTAGACAAGTCCACCACCTACAGAGTCTGGTCAGCGTGCTTGTTGCTATAGGACTATCATTGAACACTCGATTCCATCTCTAGCAGAAGGAATGAGGGAACGAAGGGTTTGCATCGATAATTTACATAAATTTAAATATTTTATCTAGTAGAAGGAACGAAGGAACGCATTTCCTGAATTGGTAAACAAGTCATTGTTGCAGAAGTCTCTCTCGATAATTGATTAGAGAGAGACCTTTTGAAATCGATCAAAGCGAGACCAGGAAAGTGTTCTGAAATCAATCAGAGCAAGCCCAGGAAAATGATCAGAGCAAGCCAAGAAAGTGATCAGAGCGAGACCTCCAGAAATTGATTTCATGGGTTCTTGTAGAAGAACGTGCATTTTTTTAGGATAAAAGACATCATTTGTTACCCGAAGGGTTTTTGAGGTCAATACCTCTATGGTTCAGCTTCAAATTGGTTCTGTGACACTCAATACAACTCTAACAGGTGCATACATTCTCACTTACCCTCATCTTGTTAATTTTTACTTATTTACACTATGAATACTTCCCATCACATTTCTAAGCCCCCCTCTAGCAAATGGAGACCAAGTAAAATTACCCTAGAGAATCTTTATGAGTACATTGAATCTTTAGAAAGATGAAGAGAAGAAAGAGAAAACCATTTTAAAGTAGACTTAATTACAATGCTTGACAACAAGCACAAATTTCTAGAATCACATTCGAGACTGAACTCTAAGGAATGAAAGGCAGAATTCAAGAAATAGAACATAACAAACAATTAATGGTTAAAGAAAATGACACCTTGAAAAGCGAGATTAAAAATATAAAAGAACAACTACATAATAACTTTACCCTAAATAACACATAGAATAAATTAGATATTAAACCCATAAAAGAAGAAATTAATAAACTAATTGTACTCAACCATGAGGGCCACAAAAGATCCTTACACCTTATAATTTTTGTTATAGAAGAAAAAAAAATGAAGACACATTAGAAGTAGTCAAAGAACAATTAAAAACAAAATCTTAAATTTCGACAACTTATCCCACCAAATAAATAAGGGTAAGAAAGATACTTGATCATAAACACAAACTAATCCATGCCAAGCTCAGTTGCAATGACCATAAATTAAATATACTCAACAAATCCCCAAGCCTAAAAGGAACATGAATCTTTATAAATGAAGATCTCATTTGAGAATACCAAGTTGGACTTACGAAAGAAGTCTAGAAGGTCAAGGAGGCAAGAAAAGAAGGGAAATGGGAAATCATTAGGAATAGGAAAGCCATTATTATAGATAGAGTCCCAAACACGAGTGGTAAATAGGGACTTGAATCACTCTATATCCTCTTTTAGAATTGTCATGGTTTTCCATGGTGTAAAGGTCCTATGTTAAGTTGGATCCTGAGTGATATTGATCTTATTCTTTTAGTTTAAACTTGGGGACATGACTAATCTAGGGTCCCTCACCTTGATGGATTCACTCTTTGGTTAGCTTGGAATAAGAAATCCTCCCAGAGGGGTTTTGGTGGTATAGTTTGTTATATAAGGAACATTGTTTCCTCACATCCAACTTCATAAAATAAACCCCTTCAATCAGTACATTTGGATTGAGATCTCTGATTCTACCACCAATAGGATCTTTCTTGCAATTTTCTATTTCACTCCTATCAACTCTACATCCTATGAGAAAAACAACTTAGATAAGAATTTTCCTTTCAATGCCCTAGAAAACGAGAATCTACAACCTAAGGAATGAAGGTAATCCTTTTTCTTGGGGACTTTAATGTTATAACTTCTAATAACCAAGCTATTATGTTAAGTAATAACTCTAACCCTAACCCCTTGTGGCTCGATGAATATAGTAACTTAGCAACTAGATACAAGAGAAACTTTGAAGGCATAATCGAGAACTTATTTTGCATTGAGATACTTAAACTTTGTAGTTCCCAAGACCTAATCGCTTGTCATGGTATTAACAAGTGGAATCTCTCCATTTAGATGACTTATTGCCATGGGCTAGGTAGCAGTGTTGTGGATTATACGATTTCTAACACCCATGTCCTAAACCATATTACAAACTTTGAGCTAATTAACAAGTACGAGCCTGACTATGACCACAAACCTCTGTCTTTATCCCTGAATCTTGTTATGCATGCCACTCACATGCAGGATACCAATGAAAGCAAAAAAAACATTCACTTTGATATAAGTAATGTTGACCTTTTCTTAAGGGATTTAGGCTCCTTGACTTATAACAACAACATAGATCAAATTTATTACCATTTTACTACTACCCTCTCAACTACCATTAGCAAGTTCTCTAATGAGACTTCGTATAAGTAGGATACTAGAACTTCCAATCCTTGGTGTGACAAAGATTGTAAAATTGCCAAGAAAGTAATCAAAGATGCTCCTAATGAAATCATTAAGCTTCGGAATATAAGTATATACAAAGCTCTTATCAAGAGGAAGAAGAGGCCATATATTAATTAGAGATAAGAGAATCTTCTCCACCTTTCTAAAGTGTGCCCATAAATTTTTGACAGAATGTGCTTGTTCGTAAAACTAAAGATAATAATTCTATCCCCCTAGAAAATTGGGGAAACTATCTCAAGTAGTTGTATGACTCTCTGGATACCATGGGAACCATCTTAAACACTCCTATTAAGGATTATATATTTTCCCTAGAAGACGTTAAGTCTATGATTAATAAGCTCACTAATGGGAAAGCTAAAGATATTGAAGGGTACCAAGCTGAGATCTTTAAAATGGGAAGATCTATCCTCATCCCTTATCTCCACAAGCTTACCAATTTGGTTGCACAACATGGCTTCCCTAAGATTTGGACGCAAATATTTATTGTGCCTATCTTTAAAAATGGGGACAAAAGTGTTCCCTCTAACTACAGGACAATTATGATTACTCACATCATAGCCAAGTTATATGGGATAATTTTGGAAAATAATCTTAGCCTTTGGCTTGAAAACCATGGTAAAAGAGCTAAAGGGTGTTTTTGAGAATTTGGTATCTACAGATATATACTAATTCCCTAGATAAGTAACCATATCTAGAACAACTGTTTAAAGTATTTTAGTCTTTTCCTACAAGCAATAGATAAGATGAGAAGACCTACTTGTAGTTCCGCTTTCCTCTCGTCTCCTTTGTATCAATCCTATCACTCCTTCCCATACTTAATATGCTTGAGAAGTACCTGTAAACACAACAGAAAACAAAGAATCGATCAAAGAAAAAGATCTATTGAATATAAGTGAATGGAATCAGATATATTTCACACATATAAGCATTATAAGGCAATACAAACATATGGGAGAAAGGTTCAAATACTTTATTGAATAGAAGAAGGAATTACAACCATTATGTCTGATTTGAAGCCATTCCTCCAGCTTGGATCCCATCCACATCACATCAAAAGCATGACAAACTTGTAGCGTTACAATGCTTGCTTCAAAGCCAATTATCATAGCAACATTATCTCCTTACAATTCAACATAATCCAGCCCCTGATCACTTAGATGAGTGGTCAATTGATAAGGAGATGAAGGAGGTTTTGTGATAAATGGTGGTATTGAATGGCCTTCCATAGTTAGAATTAGTTCCATGGAGGAAGGGATGAGAGGATAGGATGCATCTTAATTCATTCCTCATCCATTTTCAAGCTCATCGGAGTTGATAAGTGAGGGAACCTTCTAGATTAATCCAAAAGATAAGAATATTCCCCAAACCCTATGTGAATTTCACTCAAACTTGCCCAACGCAAGTGAAAGAGGGCCTAACTACTCTATAAAGCACCCTGGCATGGACTCAACTACTCTGCAGCGCACGTTTACATGGGCCTACCTGCACTAGTCCCTCTAGAGATCATCTTAGGATGTCTTCAAGTCATGAAACTGTTTAGGAAGGAGGCATTCAAAAGGGTGACTTGTTTATGGCATGTAGCAACTGAAATTAGGGTTTGATGAGCCCTAAAACACTGATCTGGATGATGGGAGTGATGTGCCCAAATGGATCTGTAACAAAGGGAAACCTGGTTTTAGGAGACATCACTCGACTATCGACCATCTTGTCACTCTCAAGATCATTGCAGATGAATTTCGAAATAGTAAAGTTGATCCCTTATGTTCTTTTGTGGACTTTAGAAAATCTTTCAACATTGTTCCTCGAGATAAGCTACGGGATAGACTTGAAGAGGTCATGTGTTATAGACATTTTTGGGAACTTCAACCCCAATCATAAATGTCCATAAACTAAGGGCTCCTAAGTCCCTAAAAGTGTTGCTTCACTGCCTAAAGGAACAAGGTCAGCTGATTACATCATCTCCCAGAAGTTCTCCACTAAAAACTGCTCATAAATGGTCAAAACTAGACCATACTGAAAACCCAGTGCAGAGGGTGCGATGCATATCACCTTCCAAGTGTACAAGGTGTGATGCATACTGAATGGCTCATCTGTAGGGTGTGATGGTCAGGAATGGACAAATGGCAGGGACAAATTGCGAGGTGGAAGATCATGGAATCTTCCCGAAGCTTCCCCTCTGACACTTGCCTCTCTATTTTCGACCAGGGATGAGTAAGAGATCATCATTATCCAAGTGGAATCAGGAACTATCAAAGAGAGGACACTAATCAAGACCCCATAAGATTACTCACCTCCCTACAATCATCTATATATAGATCCCTCATCACAAAGATCCGGAGGCTGGGATTTTGTATCTTGTAGAGAAGTGTTGTTGGTTTTCTGGAGAAACTTCATAGTGTTGGGTGATCTAAGCTTTACTTGAGGTGAAGAAGGGCTTTCTTGCTAGAGGATGATGCTAGGTCAGAACATATGGTTGTAATCCTCTTGCTACTTTTGATCTTAATAAAGCTATTCAAGTTTTCCTCCATATTCTTGTATGTTTTCTTATATATGCATTTGTATGGTTAACACATATTTGGTCCAGTGTTATTTATGAATATAGATATTTGTTCTTCGATAGTAGTATGTTGTTGTGATTCCACAGGTGCTCTTTGAAGCTGGGTAGTTGAAGAAGAAGCGGCAAAGCTCTATCAGGAAGGAGAGGAATCAAACAAGGAAATCAAGCGCAAGACTAAGGTTGGTCTCCTGTGTTCCATTCTTATCTATTTTCATAAAGGAAAACGAAAGTAAACTTTACTTGTTTGTTTCAAAGATAGCTACCAATCTTAGTGGGAATAGTAGCATCCGAGTGGACACTATTCTCGATAACAAAATGGCAACTCCACTGGGGATGTTATTAGATTGTTTGTTAGCCTATCTTTGTTTCTTTTATAAACTTACAGATGAAGCCTGAAGCCAGGCCAGCTAGCCTTCAAACTGCATTTGTTATACAAATGAAAAGTAGATCAATGCTGCTTCAGTCTATCTCTGGGTTTTGTTTATGAATTAAACAATCGATCTGCAAACAGTCTAATTGCCCTAAGTGGTGGCTCTAGTAACCTCCTTAGATCAGCCATTGTGCTTTACATATGTTGAACATCACTTACTCAGCCTAAATCCTTGAACTAAATTGAAAATTGTGAGTAAAAACCCATTCAAAGTCTCGCACTAGTACCATCGCACCCTGCCTTCAAGGCAGTCTGTATGCATCGTACTTCTCGAGTGCAGTAGGTGCACTGCATACTGAATTCGCTGTGTGACAGATGCGATGTTCAGGGAAGGTTAACTTTACCTTCAGACTTTAGTTTTTCCTCACTATTTTCAGTCCTATTTAGGAGTTTTGTTGTCTGTGGTCAGTGTATCTCTGTAAAAACCCCCTTCTCTTACATTATTCCACCTCCATAGTGCAAAGACCTGTAAGTGTTTTTATGTATTGTGCGCCATTTTCAGTTCTCTTTTGCAAAGAAGCAGCATAGTCAAACTATCGTTTCTTGATCTGAAAGTGTCATAGCTGTCGTTTTCAGTCATAGAAGACAATCCCATTGTTCTTGATAGTCGATTATACAGTTACTATTGCACGTGATTTGAATTAATAGTTTTTAAAGTGTCGAAAAGCAATTTTCATTTCGAAATTGCAAAGTGTCTCTCTTACCTTCACTTCATTTTGAAAGGAAATTTGTTGAGTATTGTCACTTTGAAAATAGTTCAGATTTGCACTTTGCTTTCTTATCGTGGTTCATGCATTAAGAAGGTTGAAAACAAATACATGCATGTGCATTTGCATTTAGACTTCTTGGTTTGATTTAGGACAGTGCATTTAGCGTGTGCTCTTTGTTGAAAGATTCTTAAACTTTCTTTCCTTAGTAGCTAGGATTTTCATTGCCAAAAGAAGATTAAACGTTTGTTTATCATCTTAGACTACATTTTAGGAATTGTATACACATCACGCGGTGAACCTAAAAGGAAAATTTTTAAGCAAGCTCAACTTAAAATAAATTTAATTAATCGAACAACGCTTTGGAACCTAACGTACAACATCTAGAGGTCTAGGCTAGAGACGTATTCTGGCGTCGTAAAACCTGGTAACTACTGTTTTCATTGTTGGTTGGGTGATTCCTCCACTCTGAGCTGGCAAGTGGCAATACGGACTTGTGCTCCCACATACCGTCGAGTATATATTGGGAGACCACAATAGTCTGCATCCTTTATCCTTAGGAAGCCGTGTCTGCCGCCCTATCGATCACAATGCACTGAACAAAGCATTCGGGAAGATTAACTGTCGTACCATAAAAAGTATTCTGTAATTTTGCGATTGGTTTGGTAATCCCCTCTGCCTAGATTTCCAGAGTAGTCTATTTTTCTCCTTTTCAGACTCCTTAAAAGAAAAGGTCCTCTGAGCACTTCTCACTTCAGGCTCAATAAAAATCGAAGGCGACTAGAGTCATCTTTTGTTTTTTCTCGACTCTTTGAAATTGAAAAGACAAGTTGTGTCAAAGCGTCTAAAATTCATTTAATTCGAAAAAAATAATTCCTTTTTATTTTGAGTTGATCAAGTAATCCGCAATCGTGGAAGAAAGTTAATCAAAACCCCTCGTTCGTGGAGACTTACGAGTCAACCATCGTTGACTTCGGAAGCGAAACCATTGCAGACAAAGCAAACTCGTTTTGACCAGGTCAAAGTCCCTTAGGTTGGTTGGAGCCAGTACTCCGACATCCTCAGAGACTCCGGTTACTTTGAACATTTCTGGTATCCCTGCCTCTATAAGAGAAATTCTGCAGTAACAAAAGGACATTACAATTGATCCTAGTGTGATGGTAAACACTTCTATTCCTTAACCAACTCCATCTACAGCTGATTTGGAAGGTGTTACTCCCCAATCGTCTGTTGTTGTAGAACTTATATCTTCTTCGGCACCATAAATATTTTACGGACCTGACGGTCTACCTCTTCCTCCTAGATTGATTTCCATAGAAGAGATTGTGGAAGATCCTCCCTCTAACACTCCAACGCAATTTGGAGTTGGGATCGCCCTGTGTCCTTCTTCATTAGAAGATATTCACCCGCCATTGGAAGTTCCTGAATAATCGCTAAGGAATCTCTTGGATAGGCTTAATATGACTAAACAACCGTCGACATCAAGGACTGTGTTACCCGACACAGTAGTAGCAGAAGCTCCTTCTGCTACTCCGACAATGTTCGTCGGCATGCCGTCTGTCCCAACCAGCTCTCAATCACTGGATGGAGTCCATCCAGGGACTGTTTCGACAATATGGACTGTTCCTGTTTGTTTGTCCGGAATTATATCTAGAATCTCTTACGTTGAGTCTCAACAAATTGATCCTTCACAAGGTCAATTTACGCAAACTGGTCCCCAAAGGCAAATCATTCCTTTGAATACTGGATTATCATTGTATGGAGGGTTGTATACCCTTTCATTACCTTCCTCGGAAGGACAACCATGCGTAAGTTCACAACAAAATTTGGGTTATGCTGGAATCACAACTAGCGGTTGGGTGCCAATCCTACCTCAACAACCAAGAGTTGTATGCTCAATGCAATAAAGTTTACCTATGACAAACATCCCCACTACACCAGCTATTGTGGCAGTATCATAAGTACAAGTGTTGCCAGTTGTATGCCAACCTCAAGTTTCGCAGGTTGTAATGCAATAATCTCTTGTACCTACGACACAACCGCAATCACCAACTAGTGGAATGGCATAGGTTCAAACGGGGAACGCCAATCCCCATCTTGGTCAAATAGTCAGTACTGGACAACAGCCCATGACTTCACAACCATGGCTGGTGCAATACCAACAACCGTAATTCCAGCAAGCTTACCAAGGATATGAGCAACAAGTCTATGCAAGTAATGGGTAGCCGTATCAACCATATCATAATGGTTATGCCCATCAACCTTATGAAAGTTACCAACATCAAATGCATTATGCTGGTATGCAAAGACCAACTGCTCAAATGATTCCATCTTATCCTAGGTATGCTCAACCAAGCCTGAATCAACAGTTTCCTTTTGTGGCAACTTTAGAGTTACTAGATCTAAATCTACTAATGAATGATCCAATTGCCTACACCCCTTGGTGGTTGGCGATTCCGCATAAAATTCTGTCTGATATTCCTAAATTTAATGGAAATCCAAGTGAAGACCCATCGAATCATGTGATGACCTTTCATCTATGGTGTTCATCGAACACTCTCAATGATGATTCGATCAGGCTTCGCCTCTTTCAGCGAATGCTAACTGGTCTGGCAGCAAAGTGGTATATCGAATTGCCTAGAGCTTCATTTGATAACTTCAATACCCTAGCCACAACCTTTTTAACCCATTTTTAGTTACCTATAAGGTATGAAACAGGAACTGAGCTACTTACCAATTTGAAACAAATGACGGCCACTCACATATCTAATCATATTCATGAATGGCGACGTCGTTGTAGAATGGTAAAAACGTATGTTCCTGATTAACTATTGGTTGAATGGTTTATTAAGTCTATGTTACCTGCTATTACAGAAGATGTGGCAAAGGGAGGAGTCATCACTGAAGAGCAAGTTATTGCTCGTGCACAATATCTAGACTTGATTTATACTCAGTCTGGCATGCTCTACGATAAAATCCCTGATGCTCCTAGACCATAATTTTCCGTTCCTCCACCTCCTAAATCAAACAAAGACTCTCATGTTGGCGATGGTGTGATAGGTAAGACAAGCACTAAAACCATAAAGGCTACGTCGAAAAAGGCCCGCACGGTTTCGAGTCAAAATGCAAATGAGGAACTTCTAGCGTCAGAAGTAAATGTCATGTCGACAAACAAAGGAAAAGAACCCAAGCAACCAGGAGGCAAGAAGAAAAAAGAAGGGAAGAAGAAAACCCATGAGGACTCATCTCCTAGAAAATCTTCTACAAACCCTTCTGGGGATAGGAAACCGAAAACTCCATGTCATATATGTGACGAGGATCACTGGACCAAAGAATGTCCATATAAATATGAACTTAGAAAATCCTTCAAAAGTTCAAAAACCTCGGTTGTATTGACTGATCCGTTTCCGAACCCAGGAACAAATCTGGTTGCTAGTGAAAATGCTTCCCCGTACCAAATACTAATGTTGTCAGTTTCGAAACAACTGAATGATGCTCTCATATCGACGAGTAAAGATTACGGGAATCCACAGATATTGAACAACAGGGATAGTGATCAACCTAGTAGTTCAAAAACAACTTCGACCGTGTGCCACCCATCATTCCTGAATTAACAATAAAACCACCAAAGGGAGTAGTACACAAATCGATGTTTAATCCTCGTGCCCGAGCAGCACAACACTATAATATAGTGGAGGATTTAGCCCAATCACCCTCCGCGATGTCGACTCTTGAGGTACTGCAAAATTGACCCTCCCAAAAGCAGGCTTTATTATCAACAATAGGTGGGATTGAGCCAACGGATTCCAATCTTGTATCTTTTAATCACAAAGGATACGACCCTCTGTTACTAGCTCAACTAGCTTTCCTCATTCAAGTGAAAGCCCTCAACAAAATTGTTCATAGAACAATTATTGATGAGGGGGCATCCTCATGTATCATGTTGATGAGTTACTGGAAAACTTTAGGGTATCCATCCTTGTCGCGATCATCGATGACATTAAAAGCATTTGATGGACGAACATACACCCCGTATGGAATACTAAGTAACTTGCAAGTCGAACTGGGGGGGAAAACAGTAGAAATTGATGTTAAGGTTATCAAAGGAAATCTCGATTACAACATCCTACTGGGAAGACCCTGGATATATACCATGGCAGCAATTGTGTTGACCTACTTTAGGAAAATTGCATTTCCTTCCCAAGAAGGAATTACAATAATTGACCAACAAACTTTTCTCCCCAGCAGTTCGCAAGTTACAGGAAGCATTCTGATGATCCATGGAAGCCCTAGCACGCTTCACAATATCGGAGTAGGCCTACTAAAAGACCCTACATTAATGGGAACTTTTACCCTACCACCTCCAACAAATTTGGCAGAAGTGGCTAACGTAGGAGCCTGCAATATGATATCTTCCATTTAAGAGATGTCAGAAAACGATGTTAAAATGGATCATCTACAGGTATTGCCTCTAACCCCACTGGAAATATTATAGTAATCAATGTTTTCAGCATGGGAGGCAAACCCATATCAACGCTCATCAAGCGTTTGGATAGATAGGTCTAAGGAATATGGCACCCCTTTAGATCCTTGGTGGCAAGTACACTCTACAGACGAAGGAATCATTCAATTGATGATGATTGACGGGGCACCATGGGAAGATTACCACCATCGTTCCCGTCTTTTGAACTAGAAAGAAGATAATTCCAGCAACCTACACTATCCTTCAATATTTGACTTTATGACGAATACTGTAAATACGGTGGATTCCAAGAGAAACCTATCCAATATCGAAGAGACTACTGCCATAAATATCTCGACCAAAACAGATGTTGTAGAGAATATTCATGTTGGCAAATCTTGTTATTCTTCATAACTAAAAATATATAGCGCTCTCTTTCATGAGTTTAGAGATGTCTTTGCTTGGTCATATGATGAAATGCTAGGTATTGACTCAAGCATAGTTGAACACGAAATTAAGATGTATCCAGATGTCAAACCGGTACGACAACGGCTACGGCAGGTGCACCCCAAGAAAGCCGTTGCCATCAAGGTAGAAGTTGAAAAACTCCTCCATGCTGGTTTTATTTACCCCGTTCCTCTGATTGATTGGGTATCGAATATTGTTCTTATGATGAAGAAACAAGGAATGATTAGAGTGTGCGTCGATTATAGGGATGTAAATCAAGCTTGTCTGAAAGAAAACTGCCCCACACCCTTTATTGACCAGATTATTGATGAATGCGCCGGATGCGAAATATTTTCATTTATGGATGGATTTTCTGGGTATAATAAAATAAATAGCCACCCACAGGACCAGTCAAAGATTGCATTCATTTGTCCGTGGGGCACATTCGCATATCGCAAGCTACCCTTTGGTTTGAAGAACGCAGGGGAAACTTTTCAGAGAGCTATGAACTATGCTTTCCATGACATCAAAAACATCATTCAACCATATCTCGATGATCTTCTAGATCATTTGCGAAAGCGGACCGATCATCTACGGCATTTGAGAGCGATATTTCTACGTTTTCGACACTACAAGATACGACTCAATCCGCACAAATGCATGTTTTGTGTTAGTTCTGGTCGTTTACTTGACTTCATGGTCTCAAAGGATGGGATCCATCTCGACCCATGCAAGGTTCAAGCAATCATCGACTTGCCTCCACCTTCAAACTTGCTTCAGATTCAGAAACTCCAAGGGAAAGAAAACTTCCTTAGGAGGTTCATTCCAAATTACGCCGAACTAGCTAAAGATACTCGTCTATTGAAAAAAGAAGTACCCCTCGTTTGGGATCAGGTCACGCAAGCTTCCTTTGATGCTTTAAAGTAATCTCTAATACAAGCGTCATTAATGTATGCTCCTGATTATCAAAAAGACTTTAATCTATATCTGGTTGCAGCAGATACGACCATAGCAATGGTTTTAGTTAAAGAGGATAATGGAATTGAACATCCTATATATTATTTAAGCCAAAACTTAAATGATACGGAAATGAAGTACTCCTATGTTGAAAAGCTAGCCCTAGTAGCTGTTCAAGTGATACAGAGATTTTGACACTATGTCCTCTTCAGAAAATCTACCATTTTATCAAATTGCAACCCCATGACTTATATATTGTTGTGACAGTTACTGGGGGGCAAATATTCAAAATTGATAGTGATTCTACAAGGGTTTGATCTGGAATTCAAAAAATCCAAATCAAAGAAAGCCCTGGTATTCACGGAGTTACTATGTGATCTCCCATCGTCGTCCAATGATGCAACATCCAAGGAAGCAATCGTGGATGAAAATTTGTTTATGATATCTTCAAGCGATCTGTGGTACAGAGATATAATCATCTATCTCCAGACACAAACATATAGGTCTAACACCTCATGCTTCGAACAGCGATGAATTCGATACCAAGCGAAAGACTACGTGATCGTCGGTGATACTCTTTACCGTTGCGGTATCGATACAGTTCTACAGAGGTGCCTCACCCATGAGGAGGCCAAAAAAGTCTTGAATGATTGTCATTTAGGCACATGTGGGGGGCATCAATCTGGTTATGCTACAGCGCAAAAATTTTTGTGAGCAAGATAATTCTGGCCAACAATGTTCAAAGATTGCATAACTGCAGTTAGAAGTTGCCATGCTTGCCAAATTTTCGATAGCAAAACCAGAAGACCACCCGCACCGCTGCAACCAGTAGTTGCTGTTGGGCCATTCACCAAATGGGGCATAGATTTCATGACATGTAACCCCACCTTGGCCAGGGGGCATGGGTATATCATAGTCACGGTAGACTATTTTATCAAATGGGCCAAGGCGATGCCTACATTAAACAACAGCGGCGAAATGACTGCCCTTTTCTTTTTTAATCACGTAGTCTCCAGATTCGGCATTCCACAGGCGATAGTCACAGATCATGGATCACATTTCCAGAATCACATGATGGTTGAGTTGGCTGCCAAATTAGGACTGTCCCACGATAGCTCTACTCCGTATTATCCGCAAGCTAACGGATAGGTTGAGGCGATCAACAAGGTCCTAAAGTGCATGCTGCAAAGAATGATCGAAGTCCATAAATGGGATTGGCACCTGATCCTGTACTCGGCCTTGTGGGCATACTGAACATGGGTAAGAAATGCGACCGAGTTTACACCTTTTCAACTTGTGTACGGTCTGGAAGCAATCTTACCTATTCAATGTGAAATCTCGTCCCTCAAACTCGCAATCGACCTTCTCCCCAGAACCTCAGAAGAAGAGGCTCGTTTCTTGGAACTAATCCAATTGGATGAAACTCGTCGTGATGCAGCTTCAGCTAACGAAGCTCATAAGAAATGAGTCAAAGCACAATTCGACAAAAATGTCAAACCTCGAGTCTTCTCAGATGGTGACCTAGTCTTACTTTACGACCAGGAATCCGACAAGTTGGGAGCAGGGAAATTCAAATCGTTATGGATGGGTCCCTATATTGTTAAGCGTGTATTAGCAAAAGGATCCTACAAGTTGATGGACTATGATGGGATTCCACTAGTGCAACCTCGCAACGGGTTGTACCTCAAGCATTACTATGCCTAATTCCGCATAGTAATCCTCATGCTTTTGTTGCATTTTTATTTTCGCTAAGAGCAATTATTTTGGTTAGGTAATCCACTTTTTGCATTCGTTGAAAATTTCAAACCTATTGGAATCATTCGTTGGATATGCCGACGGACCAAGTCGTAGTTCGCGGAACCTGTCTTCTTCGGCATGGGCCATTTTCAAACCCAGCGGCGAGTTAGTAACTTTTAAAGGGGTGTGTATTGGTCAGTCGACGAACAATATCGCTGAATATAGCGCATTGATAGAACTCCTCTCTGATGCCATCACATATGGCATATGCCGACTTGTCGTCAGGCTAGACTCACAGCTCGTCATTCATCTACTCACTGGCATCTATTCCGTACGAAATCCAACTATCTATTGCATGTTCCTAAGAGTCAGGATTTTGGAAAGACAGTTCGATTTCATTCAATATCAACATATTTCCAGAAGTTTAAACACATTGATAGACTCATTGGCAAATTATGTGTTAGATAGACATTTGCGACATTTATAAAAAGAAAGCATCACATCAATATATGCGGCAAGATCATGTAACTTAACCAAAATAAAGCTCTGAAAATCAAAAATATATACAAAATTGTTTATAGTTTATACATAATGTTCTGTAACCAAGAAAAAATCGGTCAAATGACACAAAACTCAAAATGCTAGGGGCACCCTAGTCTAATGATGCTGGTGATAGCAGGTCACCGCCTGTGCAATCATGCGTAAAAGCCTAGTCCATTGACTCGGCACTCCAGTAGTATGTCACTACAATCGCAAAGGCAGCTCGTCGGTCCTCACATCTGGGATACCAAGCTTAACACCCTCGATTTGGTCCTGTAGTGCTGAAAGAGTCTTGACCATGACAAGGTCGCGAAGGATGGCCCTCCCAACAGCGTCTCCTGCTGGAGCAGCCATTGGGTCTCTGCGGCATACTGCTAGTCGAACTGGTCCAATATATGCATGAGCCCATGAGTTTTGATTAGTCTTGGTCAAGAAAAAATAAGAACATTATAAAAAACAATGAACAGAGATATGGTCAGAAGATTTACCCATAGCACCCCATTGCTCGCCAGCGGGCAGCACCAAATCCGGGTCACCCCAGAAATCCATGCCAGCATATGGAAACTTGGCATAAACCATCTCCTATGATCGAACCACTCGAAGAAAGTATCAGAAAAAGAAATCTGAGGCTGGCCAGCATGCCAAGACATGAGGTCAACCCATCTCTACATCCATGGTTCAGTCGGTGGAGGTAGGCCAAGTGAGATGTACTGCGTCTACATCAGTGGGATCCTCTCCAAAGCGAAAGGGGTCAAAATAGAACCATATTCGAAGTTCTTGGATCTTCCGCTTTTCACCTTGGTCAGTTGTTCTTTCATCACAAAGAGTACTGCATCACACGAGTTGAACACCTTCAGTTCAAGGCATTCCAAAACATACTGCATGTAAGACCTGTTAGCTATGTGAAGAGAAGAACTACCAGCCATTCTAGAAGAAAGTGAACGAAATGGTCCGCAAGGGCCGGTCAGTGACATCTCAGATATTGATCTTGTCATCCTTACTCGGTTGAGATCCCTCTCTACAGTGCCGGCAAATATACTCCCTCACGAACTCACCCCCATGGGCGAAGCCCGATAATGAGAGGGGGGCACCATGCCTCGATAAACCGGTCAAAAAATAGATGTCCATGAAAGTCAAGGGGATTGATTTGCCCCTAATCTAGAACACCTGGTTGATAGGATCCTAGGCATTGAGGAAATATTGCAACAAGCTAGTTTGTTGCCTCATGCTAGAAATACGGAAAAACTTCAACAAGCCACAGTTCTGCAATGCATCTACTGTGCCTGAATCATGTAAAGCAATAGTGTCCTCTTCTTCATGCTCATGTTCTCACCATGTAACAACCATTTTTCTCCGATTAATCTCTGAAAAACAAACAAGAGAAGAGTCAGGATCTTCATTTGACAAAAAACAGGCAAAAATCTATGAGAAAACTATGCAAAAAGTTTCCTCCTTGCACCCATCGCACCCCAGTAAGTGTACTGGGAGTGATGTATACTAACTAGTCAGTGAGAAGGCCAGTATGCATCGCACCTTTCGATTAAGAAAGGGTGCGATGGAGCCAGGGTGAGTTGTTTAAACCCCAGAGGCTCAGCAGAGCAAGGAAATAAGCTCAGAACTCAAAAAGAAAATAATGCAATTGAAGAGCACAAGTTTAGCTCCTACCTGGTCCAGACGGCATTAGGAATCGTCCACAGAATCTCCCAGAATCAGCTGGTGAAAATCGGGGGGGGAAACACCTCCAGAGCTCCAACAAACCAAGTCAAAACGAAATGGTAAAATGAGAGGTAGTACAATCTTTGAAAGAACAAAATGCTAATGGCGAATCAAAGAATCAATGACCATTATCACGAGCAGTTTTAGCACATAGTTCAAGCTCTTTAAAAAATAAACAGAAGTCATGAGAAAATGTTTCCCCCAGAGTTTAAGCTCATTAAAAAATAAACCGGTAAATAACCATTGTGAATGCCTTATCGCCAGCGTTTGAGCCTTGGTCGTGTTCTCGCCATCACCTCCACTCTATTTTTAGCCAATCATTCACCTCCATATGATTGTTTACCCTTTTGAGGAACATCTGAGAAGAGTGATTCTATTAGCTATCCTTGTGACACTGCCGTGATTAGAAAATTCCAAACCTTACCTGGAATCAGTTGCTACCCGAAATCATCACTCGTTCCTCGAAAACGAGTCTCCTTTAAGCTCTTTTCAACTAACTCGTAAAATAGAAAAGATTGCTGAGCGATTGGCCTCTCTGGCTCGTTAAAGTCATCGGAAGTGCCATCCCTCCTCTATATTTTAATCTTTTTGGACCTAAGGGATTATTACACAAAAAGATCGATCGCTTGTCTTGTTCGGCTCGTTAAAACTATCGAAATTTCATCCCTTTCGTATTATTTTATGCTTTTTCGGACTTAAGGGATTATATGATGAAAAATAATCTTTGGAGTCTCCTTTCTGTCCCTTTCAGACTCTCTAAAATTGAAAAGGACCGAGTTATCCTTGTCATTAAACTCGTTAAAACCGAATAGTGAAAAACTCATCCAAATGGACGAGAACAAGCTTCACTATCATTAGGCTCGCTAAAATATAGCGATAGGTTCGCCCGAAGGGTGGATTATAGAATAAGAAAATGTTATCCTCCTCAAGCTTGACAAAAATAAAGAGGTACTAGTCAGCAATGACTGGGGAAAATTGGGAAGAAAACTTGAAAAAGCTTTATTGTTAGCAAGTCGCTCTTGAACATGACACTTTCCTTCCGCATCCAAGCCGGGTTGGGTTGTTTCGTTCACTGGTCATCACTATTGGTCCATCACACAATCCATCTTTGGGATTAACTCTACCAATCCATCGTCAGTGTCGCCGATATGTTCAAGAGAAGTCATTCAGACAATTCGCCTGTGTCTCACCCACTGCAATGCATTCATGCTCCATCCTTTCATGACCGCCACCCTGAACCTTGTATCGTCAGATTGTTTTCACCTTCAAAATCATTTGCTTCGTTCCGTGTCATTGATGTGGGATTCATTAAGGCCCTCCTGTGATGGGTCACTTCTTGTCGACATCAGCTCATTATCCAAGAAGTTGACTTAGGAACGACCCTTTCAATACTTTGAAGCTTGCATGCCTCAATGACAAGTTTCTCACTTTCGGCGACAGGTTTACATTAATGGCCTTCGACCGAGAGATTTTTGCGTGGTGTTCGATGCCAAGTCCTTTTTCACACCACGCGAATTATACTGTAGTACCTTGAGGGTCATTGTCATTATTGGTGATTCCTCTCGCGCCTATTAACAGCTTACATCATTGGCTGGTAAGCAGGCGATGTCTTTCCATGTTCGACTCCAGAACATTTTTCACATGGATTGACTTGTAATCCGAGTGAAGATTGAATGAGTTTTGAAGACCCTGGATCTAGTTTCATCCATCTGGGCTGCGATATATTCAGGAATATAAAGACATCAAATGTACATCATTGCCAAACAGATGATCATCCAAATCAAAGGATGATGAGTCTGAATCATCAGTCTACCACACAGACGATTGTCTGTCCTATGTACATGAAAATGAATTTATAAAGATGAGCATGGGAATGCCCGCCTCAGCTAGATCATGAAAAATGTTGTCGAAATAATGTATTGTATTATATCTTATTACAGGTCGCCTCCCAGCTTGAAACAACTTCAGATCCTCATGGTAAAGCATTTCACCCGACATCAAAAAGATTAACGACCGCATGCTTTAGGGGGCAATTGTTATAGACATTTTTGGGCACTTCAACCCCAATCATAAATGTCCATAAATTTAGGGCTCCTAAGTCCCTAAAAGTGTTGCTTCACTTCCTAAAGGAACAAGGTTAGCGGATTACATCATTTCCCAGAAGTTCTCCACTAAAAACTGCTCATAAATGGTCAAAATTGGACCATACTGAAAACCCAGTGCAGAGGGTATGATGCATATCACCTTCCCAGTGTACAGGGTGCAATGCATACTGAATGGCTCCTCTGTAGGGTGTGATGGTCAGGAATGGACAAATGGCAGGGACAAATTGCGAGGGGGAAGATCATGGAATCTTCCAGAAGCTTCCCCTCTGACACTTGCCTCTCTTTTTTCGACCAGGGATGAGTAAGAGATCATCAGTCTCCAAGTGGAATCAAGAACTATCAGAGAGAGGACACTAATCAAGACCCCAGAATATGACTCACCCCCCTACAATCATCTATATATGGATCCCTCATCACAGAGATCCAGAGGCTGGAATCTTGTATCTTGTAGAGAAGTGTTGTTGGTTTTCTGGTGAAACTTCATAGTGTTGGGTGATCTAAGC
>APFE031036126.1:0-27459 GCA_000404065.3 Pinus taeda | reverse complement strand
GGTCGTAACTTTGGCATACGATCTCCGTTTGACGCGTACAATAGCTCATTAGAAAGATCTATTCGAGCACTATCATTGTTGGAACGGGCAACATCGTTCCATTCCATGGACCCATGTTGCCCCCGGATTCCCGAAAAAAACATCGTTTAGGGCCTCAAAACGGCTCCGGAAGTTCAGGACCCGAAAAACTGCTAAAAAGAGTAAGTTGTGCTACAATTAAGGAAACTGAAAAACTGAAAGAGACAGTTGCGGGGGTCCAAATGGGATAAGTGGGTGGCCACCAACATCCACCTGGATGATTCGACCTTAGTTCTGAAACCATGTTTAGAAATCAATGCAATAAGATTGGGGTTAGATTTCTCTTTGTTGATAATTACTTGTTAATTATGTTCTCTTATTTTACTTATTTGTTATTTTTATCTTTCTTCACGAAACTACCAAATTATGTGTGCATGAATATCACAAAAACACAAGTCATAAGATGCAGACACTCTACTAGGGAAAATCCCCTATTTAGGGGAAAATCGAGTAAACAATATCCTCCTGCAATAGTTATTCTTGAGACTCTTCAACATAGACACATACCTCCTCCAACACAAGACAACCTCTACTTCTTCGCTCCAACCTTCAACCTAGTAGTAGCAACACTTCGACCCTAACAACCTCAACTTGGCAGCTTCCGACATGAACAACAACATTGACTTTGAAAAAGAGACTCCGATCTCCTAAACTAGCCCACAATATATATATATATATATATATATATATATATATAATATAAAAAGTATATATAGAGAGAGAGAGAGAGAGAGAGAGAGAGAGACACCAAAGCTTCTATTTTGTTATTCCCTTCCTCCTCAACGAAACTCACACTCATTTTAGCCTCCTTCTTCACCTTCACACTATTCTTAGCTTCCATCTTCCAACTTAAGATATTGAAATGTGTTAGAGAAATGAGATGCTCCAAATGAAGTTGAATTGACTTGTATGTATAACCTTCCAATGAGATTGAATTTGCTTCATTGAGGCTGACTTGGTGTGGACGTTACATAATTCATTTTTGATTGAAATATAATTATTTCTACATTGTTTGAAAGCCCAAGGAGGGTCTCATAAAATATAGAATGACTGTAACGAATCTTTGTTAATCCTATGAGTCCACAATGATGAAATTGAATAATAAAATGATGACCCAAGCATGAAACCCATGCTTCAATAAGTCATTGTAACAATAATAAAAATTCCTTTGATAAATACATTTTATGAAGACTGAATCTAGTTACATTTTTCAATACCATATACAAATATAGTGCATTTTAGAATAGAATAGTTAGTGTATCTATACTTTTTATGTTTTAAATAGTGCTTATGATACCTTTGGAGAGTGATATAAATTTGGGTCACAACATTGTTTGATCACAATTACAACCTTAAAACGTTTCTAAATGCAGAAAATTGCCTAACTTTCATAAATATTTATGCTTATTACTTCATCTCATAATTGAAATCTCACAAGAAAACTTGTCACATATGTATCTAACTTAGGGCAAGACGAAACACAGAAATTTTATTATCCAAGACTAAAAAATTGGAACAATATAGTACCAATAAAAGTTATTTTAGTAAAAAATATAGCACCAATAACAACATAATTCACAACTCACTTTGGAGTCACCGTTCACTTGTGTCTCACCATATTAGGATTCACCATCACCTTCACCATCCATGTTACAGTGGGGTTCTTCAACATCTATATTATCTTTCTCTACTTCACACGCATATGCTTCAACTTCTCACTCTGCAATATTTTATGTGTCATCTTCATCAATATGCACGTTTGCATTATGGGTTTCACTTTTATAGTCTTTATGACTATCATACACATTTGAGTGGGATTCTCCCAAATTTGTTTTCCTCCTAGAGTCTTTCTCATTTACTCTAAGGCCTGCAGTTGAATTTCTATTCATTCATCAGTAGACTTTAACAAAATTTGTTGGTTTTTTTCACTTTCCTTCATACCAAATTTTACTTCCACAGTCTTCCATGCTTCTTTCAAAAATGTAGCTTGTACTACCTTGCACAAGGATCTCTCATCAATTGAATTTTTTATAAGATCCAATACTAAGGCATCACATACTTCATCATATGGGTCATTAGACTAATACTCAATCAAATCTTTACATTGAAGAAATTTTTTCATTTTGACAGTTCCCAAAACATAAAAATTTTACCAGTAAATGCTGGAACTGTTACAATATCTATCCTAATCCATTCATACTCAAATTGTTCTACTTCATCTACTTGTCTTTTAGATGCCACCACTATGGTGAGGACCTTTATGAGCTCTTTAAAATACTTCGGCTCTTCCTTTAGATTTCTTTTCTAGGTTTGCTTCAATATTGCTTTGTGACCCTTGACTATCGTCTTTATTTTGTCTTTTGTCTGGTTTACCTGCTGTGTCATCCTTCTATAAATGAGCATTGCATACACTTGATTATCTTTAGAACTAAACATTTTAACCTTCACTTTAACGGTGGCTCCCAATAACTACTAGCAACTTTGCTAAGCTCTTCTACCTAGATTCTTGTGGAGGCTTATGGCTACAACTTATGGTGGCGACTCCTTATTTGGTAAGTGGTGCTGGATCTTTCCTCTTGATATGGTGTTGATTTTGTAGGTTACTCATCCTAATATTTTAGTAGGTGGGTTACAAACTCTCAATGAGATCTAATTTCTACTTATAGACCAAGCGATGAAAACTTCAATTTGTGGGCTACTCATAATAGAAAAGGCTCTTAGTGGAAGAAACTCATGGCCATCTTAACTTCTTTGGTTCTTTGAAGCCTTGATAAACCTTTATCTCATACCACTTGTTATTTAGAGCTAGAGGTAAACATTCAAACGCAAGAGAAACAAGTACACAAGCTTCTGCTTGAATAAAGAAGTTATATTCATTAATTATTCTCTCATATGCATCCACTGAGTTTCTACTATTCTCCTTTCTTACTTCACATTAGAATGACCCAACCATGAGTATGTAAGCACTAAGCTTTCTAAATATGGAAAATGCAAACTCCAGCTTTATCGTCCTCATGCAAACTATCACGTGACACTTTAATGAAACTTTTCTAACCTCACTTTAAAATAAATCGACATTTTTCTTTTCCTGAACCAAAATTTTGCTTATAAGGCATTAACTTTTTAACCCTCACTCACTTCACTTCTAATACTAGACTTAAATTTCTTTCCTTCACTTAATATAACTCTTCATACATTGCATGCATACGAGAGTACTTATTATTTCTATCAAGTGAAACATTTTTTTTACCTATGACAAAGTTGTGATCAATGGTAGTGAATCAAAGAGGAAATTTGGGGATAGGTTTGTATGAATTGTGTGTTCTTCTCATATTTAAATTGTTACACTAGACTAGAGTTCACTTGGTTGTAACACATTTGAATATTTGACAATTGTTAGGCTGGTTGGGTTGTGGATTCTATAATATTAATTCCATTCATATCATTTGCATATTGGTTATGTTAAGACATAATTGCATGGAATGATTATCTACATACTTCAATAAGTGTTAAACTTAAGATTTTTAATAATTGTGAAATATAAAAAGTGAGGTGTCGTATGGAATCACATAGTTTGAGATTGAGAAAATCAATGAGATGAAATGAGTCACCATGCACCACAAACCTATAGTGATGGTTCATCTGGGTGCGCTAAGTGAGCCTTTGATATGGGTGACTATAGGGGCATGACAATGGTTTTTTAGATTAAATTAAAGTTTATGCTAGAGGCACTCTTTCAACCTCCATAATTTATACTAAGTGAGGAAGATAAATCACATAGTCGTTATTCCCTTGTTTGAAATGATATCAATGACTAATATTACTTGGTTTCTTAATAATGCATTCATCATTTTCTAATTACTAGATGAAAATCTTCAACAAAATCTTAATGCCTGGTAATAAATTAATATCAAAGTTTTAGTTGAAGTAATTTAAGATTTTTCACATATTAAAAAAAATAGCCATTGTAGTGTAACTCAATTGACAATCACCTTGTTATGAAGTATTATGTAAAATGATGAGATTCAAAGTTCGAATTCCCACTAGTTAGACGAACCTAAAAATAATATTTTTTTTTATCTATTTATTTATTATATTTTTAGAATATGAAATGTATATTGTAATTGTTTTGAAATCAAAATATCTTTAATTTATTACTTTTAAGTAATTTTTAACACAATTTTCAAATAATTATACATTAAATTAAATAATTAAAAATTAGTTAAAAATATTCTAACTTTTCAAAATATTATCTTTTAATTTTATAGTTAATTAAAAAATAATCTAATTAACCTAGTCTAATTTTAGGTTTAATAAAAAATAATTAATAAAAAACTAAAAATATAATATAAAAAAAAGTTGATATAATTATATTTCATGTGGTTTGAACCATGGCCTATCACCCATAAGTAAAAATAAAAACACATAATTAAATTCATAAATGCGACTTTTTGAAAGCTTTTCGGTGGATTTTTGTGGTCAAAATCCGGCAGCAATTCATTGGAATCCCAAGTTTGATAGCTAGTTTCTGCACAATCAATGGCTCCCAGGGGTTTTCCAGGGCGATGAATCCAAATATGCAGTTAAAAAACCATTTTAACTGTTAAAAATCAAGATTTAACCTCATTTCTTCCGCAGGATTCCGTCACCGGAATCTCCAAAAAGTCGCATTATAGACAACTCCATTTTGATATTATTAATATCAACTCCATTTTGATATTATTAATATCAAAATTCCGATTATATATATATACATATATTAATATCAAAATTCCTATTCATGCCCACGCTCTTTTTCATGCCTCACTGTGATCTTGTTCTCACTGACAGTGTACTGCAGGCAAACTGGACGCCTGAGAATTTGAATAAGATTATCATCCTAGGAAACAGTTTAAAGAGTTACGACTTGGACAAAGAACTTTTTGCATATCACCGCCTTACTAATAAATTCGAAGTCGTTCTGGACAGTGATCATATGCTGCATGAAATGCCACTTCCACATACAACTATTTCTTTGAGAGGTGCACGCCATTGTTCAATAGGGCGATTGTATGAGAGATCTTTTTATAATTTAAGTTGGCATTTTTTTGATTGGGATGGCTCGTTGCATGGTTTCCAAAGGCAGGACCCAAAAATGTTCGCATTCAACATTGTAAAATGTAATAAATCGGTGGAGAAAGTAATGGAGAAAATACGTTTGGCAATGAGAAAGTTGAGGAATTCTTCATTTTACCAAAATTTCATGGAACACATGAGGGATCCAGAAATGGTCAGAAGAATAAGAAATGTGACTGGAACAGACCCATATCACTCAGAAGACCCATCTCACTCAGAATTACAAGTAGTTGTCCATGGCATTGGAATGGCAAAACCGAGTAATCACATGCAGATAGCTTTTCTCATTTTATTGAGAAAACAATTTTATTGGGTGGATAATATAGTGATATATGATACGTCCTTGTCTGAACTGGAGAGGAAAGCTATAAAGGCCTTGAAATCCTCTTTGGAATGCCCTTTTCTCTCTCTGAGTAAGCATTGCAGATGGTCAGTGAACAGGCCCACGCTATTTTTCATGCCCGGCTCCCAAGTGTTAAAGTATATCAATTTACTGGAGGCGAATTGGACACCGGAAAAGCTGAACAAGTTTATCATACTAAGGCAGAGTCTTAAACATTTTACACAGCGTTTTGGTACCAGGAAAAGTAAAGCCATAATGAACAATGAGCAAATACTGTGTGAAATATCAATGCCCGAACCAGATATTGAGCAAGATATTGAGCAGGATGGGTCAAACCCATCCAATGAAGTTTCCACCGTTGATCCGGATCAAACCCATCCAATGAAGTTTCCAAGCCCATCCAATGAAGTTTCCACCGTTGATCCGGATCAAACCCATCGGCTGAAGTTTCCAAGCCCACCCAATGAAATTTCCACTGTTGATACTGTGTATACTGAAGCATTTAACGGTTTAAGCTGGCATTTCTTTAACTGGGATGGTTTGTTATCGGGTGTCGACCGAGCGAATATTCGGTCATTCTTTGGGTGGGATCGTTTGAGCAAAGCCAGCACAAACCATATTTAATTAAATACGTTTATTTATATTTGTTTTTCCTTAAAAAACATTTTTTTAGTTTGTGAGAATATGGTATTCAATCATAGCATTTAATAAAATCTATTTATTAATTAAAAATATTGGTTATAAAATGGATATAAATCTCCATAATTTGGAATAATTTACTTTTACTTAAATTTTTTGGAAATATTTTCAGCTGAATTTTTCTGGGTTAATTTTTATAAAATCTTACTGGAATTTATTGGAATCACTAGTTCAATGGGTAACTTTGCACAATAAAAGTGCTATAAGGTTTTTTCAGGATGCTGAACCTATGTATACAGTCAAAAAAAATAATTAAAATAACATAAATATCTTTTTAAAAATAAAGATATTTGTTTCCCTTTTTTTATTGGATGTTTTATAGGTTAATGATTAGGGAATATGATAAAAAAGAATGTTTTTAGTCAAAACATCATTAACCTAGACATTGTAGGACAATTCAACATGAATTATGCAAAATTTTATCTCATATAAAGTGTACATTATGCATGATTTCTAGCTATACTATCTGCAAATGTTTCCAAGACATGCAAATAATTGGGCGCATAGAAAATCTAGGATTTCTCCATCTATTTTTCTCATGGTAATTCTGTATCAGTTCTAAGACATTGTTTCCATAAAATTCACCATAGAAATTCCCATGGTAATTTTTTTGTTGGCTGGAGGAATGAAAGATATATAAAAAAACATGGAACAGAATTTGGGTCATTGATTGAGTGGCCTAGTTTGGGAGGACAACATTGACAGGTTTGGGTTCAAAAAACCTATTGTTATTTCTTTTTTATTTTTGTTCTAGTACATGGGTGATGTGATGTGTGCGTTCTGACATAGAAGAAAAACAAGTACTATTGTTGGTGTGATTATTTTCCTAGCTTGTGATCTAAACATTGTAACATGATTTGATGTTTTTTTCCTTGTTCTAGCACAAGTGTAATGTTAGGCAAGGTTAAGAATTTGTGTAGAGGGTGTATGATTGCATGATTCATGGTGAATGAAAAATATATCAATTGACTTTTTTTTGACACAAGTTGATCTAGGCGTAGTATGACCAATCACTCACTTAGTTTTGTTGATTTTTCTAGTGTGATATGGGATTTTATTGTTATCTTATTTTAGGAATGCATGCCTAGTCATAAAGGCATTATATCCAATCTAGTGTGATAGCATTATTTTGTTTTCTCTTGTTTGTTTTGGTAGACGACTGAAATGAACATGTTTGTGATATGAAGACTATGCATGTAGGGCATGCAATGAAGATAGTTGGTCATTTGTTTCATGGTCATGTGTCAAAGTTGTAATAACATGTTGTGACCTTAAACAATTTATGATTTGAAATATGTTGTGGTTACTTAGTGTGCAAAATATATGATCGTGGAGTAATTCTTTGATATGGTACGTTGGAGTGGCAATCTAGTGCAGAATTGTGATTTAATTATGTGCCTAGAATACTATGGTGTGTTCTAGTGCCATGCATCATCAATGATGACGACCTAATTTCCTTGTTTTGGTGTGTTGATGGGGTTTCTTTCTCAAATTTTCTATTGTGTTTCTATACTTATATCTCCGCATGATCTAGCACAATGATGGTAAGACTATAACATGTTTAATTAAAAGGTGTAAGCATGATTTAGAAATTATTGTAGCACTTTGGATGATGTGAAGTTGAGTGTCCAATTAACACTAATATAACTTATGCTAGTAGCCCAATATAGTACAAAGTGCATCTGACCTACTGATATGGTTATTCCTACTGTAACAATGTTGTCTTTGGAGAGTTGAATATATCAATATTGTCACAATCATTAATTGTTCTTTATGAGAACTAGTTTCTAGATCCACTTTTATTGAAAATTCATATGTAAAAGGTAACAATAAATACTCATAGATATTATGACATAATTATTTTCAGGGATAATGCTATCTATGATTGTTTATTATTTGTTTCAATAATGATTATAGTATATCACGGGTGCTCTTGTTTTTATGATTTATGGAACAATTCATGAGTTTGTTTTCCATTGTTAATACTTGACAAGGGTATCTATAGTTATTTCATTTCCTTAGTATTTGGTAGCGAAATAAGTGTTTCTAATAAGAATTGATTAACCATTTTTTCACTCAGAGTTAGCATATTGTTAAACTGTTGTTTCCTAGGAAAAGAATATTGTAATTGTATGCTTGCTTACTTATATGAATAACAATGAATATATATTTCTAACTTGTTGTTATTTACAAGGATTAGTGATTATGATATTGTGATAGGGTTGATCATAGGATGATTGTCCTCTTGCATTAAAATTACTATTGTTGAGCATGAAACTGATTATTTTTTATTTAGGCTAAGTTTATTAATATTGTGTTACTGATCAAAGATAAATTTTTTAAAGGGTTTGTATTAAGTTTGAACTTTGTTCTAAAAGGAGTGGATCGAGTATCAGAATTGATGAAAGGGAGGTCCATGATGAATTGTGGGGTTTGTGCCTACAATTGGTTGGTGCTTTCTGTATGACATGAGGTAGTAGGTGCTTCCTGTTGGTAGGTTCCAACAAAATGGTGCAAGGGAGTGTGTGCTTTCTGCTAGTGGGTTCACTTCAACATATAGGGGGATTTTAAGATACCATTTGAGACAATTTTTGTGTAAATTGTCTTAAATTGAGGTAAAAAAAGATTGTGTATTGCCTTAAATATTTTTAAGACAAATTATTGTCTTAAAAATTGTCTTTGTAAATACAATATATAATACAAGCATTAATGTATCTTAATAAGTTGGTGTCTCAAATTATTGTCTTAAAAAAATTGTCTTTGTAAAGACAATGTATAATACAAGAATCATTGTCTCTTAAGAGACAATAATGCTTGTATTATATATTGTGTTTGCAGAGACATTTTTTTAACACAATAATTTGAGACACCCCCTTAAAGACAATATATAATACAATACACATTGTTTTATCTCCTAAAAATTGTTTCAAATATTGTCTTAAAAACCCCTCTTCATTTTTGTCTCTTTAAAGAAAATAATTGGGATTAAATACGTATTGAATTTATAGAGACGTTGCGTCATTAATCCTAGTTATTGTCTCCCTAAAGACAATAAAAAATTATATTTAAAGACAATGCAATATCACTTTTGTCTCTTTAGAGACTATAAAATAATGAATCTAGAAAAATATCACCATTGAAATAAATCAATATAAAAAGTATTTAATTAAAAACAAAAATAATATCATTGATTAACTCATATTAGGATGACCACCAATCTCCTACTTATAAGTCAGGTGCTCTTCTATTGAACTAGAACCCTTTAAAGAATTATCTAAGTTACGATAGTCGTCAAAATTTCATTCCGGTAATCTATAATTTAAAAGATGCACACGAAATTTGACTATGGACAACTCATCTAAAATTGGTTTTAAATGTACATATGTATATTAGCCAAGGATGTATGTAGAGAATACCTTAGGAAAGTGGATTACAGAATATTTATAAAAATATCCATTTGGACTAAGTCAAACTTAAAAAAAAAAAATTGCACATAACTCAAATGAGGTGCATTTATTTGTTTATGCTATATATCTAATAAGATTAGGAATCAATGATCATGGTGTCATTGAATAAATCCAATCCCTTTGAAACATGTGGCAAAGTTCGCACCTATTGCGTGATTTGACATAATATTTTTCTAGCCTCCCCAATGGATGTAGAGGTGTACTAAAACAAAAAAAATGAAATAAGTCTAGTTGAATAATTGATGTTGAGGTGTGTTAGGAAGTATTTTGTTAATTTTTGGTAATGTGTTGAACACATGGATGCCACCACTAGAATAGGTGGAATAATAAGGATCAAATAAATTGAAGAGAGAGGAGACCGAGGAAGCCATGCACGGTCATGATTGTTGAATCCATCATGGGCAGAGACCAACTATGTAAGTTTCTGAGGGGGTAAATATATGGAGGTGGAAATGGAGACATGGCTTACAGGGTAAGTGTGAGACAACAATACCCTAGTGTGGGGCACATTGGAGAGGATTGTTTACTATTTTTATATTTAATAGGGTGGAAAATGCATAAGGACAAAAAAATGTCTAAGATGTGTGAAAGGGAGCATCATTCCCAAATATAAGAGGAATAAAAAAAGGGCATGTGAATTCGGTATTACACCCAACACCATACATGGCTTCGATTTCATGTTATTAGGGAATGTCCAATAATAAGTTGAAACAAGCTAGAGAGACATCACAATGGTTGATGTCACATAAAGAAGCAATGTCAAAGTAACAACCTAACACTCATGAAAGAACATCATGACAGTCTTTTTGGATCCAATCTAGATGATAAGCAGGGTAATGGGTAGCTACAATAGTTTGACGAACTCATGGGAATATGAGGCTCTTTTGGCTTGTATTATAGAGAACGATGGTAGTCAATTGATATTTGACCTAACAATTATGCAAAAAGAGGAGGTCATTAATGGGATGGGATGGATACCTAGCCATCAAAAGTAGTGAGGTATCTGCAAAAGTGAGGTTGATTAGAGAAATGCCCTCTGGCATAGTACATTGTGGAGGAGAGTCAAGGAAGTCTAGAGTAGGACTAGGCTACTTATCAACAAAAATGATTTTAGCAATGTATTGGTGTTGGATAGCTCTAAGATCAATGGTAGAATGGGTGTGTGTCCTATCATACGAAGATACACAACTAGGATGACCGGGAGAGTAAAATGCACTAAATGGTACAGATGAGGATGGAGGGGCTAGGGTTGATGTGGGATGTAGTTGAGCGCTATGATATTGTATGGAATGATAGAAAATATCAATTTTTCTTTCAAAAACTAGGGCACAAAGAAGTTCTTGTTCAATAGTGTTATTCTCAAACAAGACCATAGAATTTCTAAAAAATAGTAATTATATAGACTAAAATTTGATGATATGTACCTCTTAAATATTGCGAATTTAATGCTAAATATAGAACTAGGTGAAGACTTCAATAACTTGTTGAAAAATCTAAGAAACATCCGTTGGGATGGGGTCCCCTAGGTCCAATTTTAACTAATTTTTGTAAAAGCCTCTGCATTTTAAAGACAGGAGTGTAAAGTGTGTTGGTCATTAGGATTCAAGGGGTTTGAGGAAGGTCAAAGCGCCTTAGGTTTTGTTTTTTTTTTAGCTCCACCCATGGTTGGCAGACCATGGTATTATAATAGGAAAAAGTATATAAAGTGATGTCTTAGCTTGTCTAAGGAATATATTATGTTATGTTTTGATACTTGTGCCTTGAGTCATCTACCTTTTGTATTCTAGCAAAGGGGAAGGCTCGTGCTATTGTGTGTGAGGAGATCTTTGTAAGTCTACAATTGTGTGCAAAGGCCCCTGTAGTTGAGTGCACAGGGTGAAAAGTTGATATTATCAAAGAATTGAAATAATAAAAGAAGATTTGGAAGCATATTTGTGTTATGTTTTTTGTTCTAAAGTTTTTGTACTTATGTTTGAATACTCTTCGTTGTAGCATATTTTCCATATAATTCCATCGCGAAGATGTGTATATTGTTATTAATGATGAATAATACATATAGAATTAGTTACACACAACTTATGAATAAGTTAAGGAAGTTGTTCTACGATTTTGTTTATGAAGCTAATGGTTCGTGAAGGTCACATTGAGCCCTAGACCAACCCTATAACCACACTTCATACCCCTCTAGATGCATAAGCCTCATTCTAGCATCCCCCCATATTACCTTTGGTGAGACTATGATTCATCTTGTGCTAGTTGTTGTCGAAAGGGCCAATATTATAGGGATTTGTTGGTTAGTGCAACCTAACTTTAAACTTGGGTCTAAGCCCCCGAAGCCAACAAATGGTTCCATTAATGGGACAAGGATATATCCGAGGGACGTGGATCTAACATCTGACTAAGAAGGAAATCCATAATTGATTTGAGCGAAAGGGGCACGATTTGCAATACAAGAAAGTAGAAATCCAAGTCTTGGTTACAAATTTACATTTATATAGAAAAACATGAGATCTTTTCTTTTTCTTTCTGTGCAAAATTTTATGAGTGGCTTGAGAAAATAGTTGATAGTGAGCCTCACTAGAAGCACAATAAGAATCTAGTTTGGACCCCAGAGTTGGTAAAGAATATTAAAGGGACTGATATTGAGATCACAAGAGCTCTAGACTTCTGGATCGATAACATTCTTGGAGGATTCACCATAGAAATCTCAACTGACATATTAGTATTTTATAGTGAAGTTAAGCAGGGATTTTTCAAAGGTCTGTGATGTAAGTTCTTGATGTGATTAAATCTCTAGATTAAAACGGTATTTTGTGAAAAGGGCGTATGTGAGCGAATTGATGTTTAATAAAATCCAGCTTCAGACTACACAAAGTGGGACAAAATTGGATCTGAAACTGGTTACAGTCCTCTATTAGGTGATTCAGATAGTGACAAAGGAAAGAGTAACACTAGTACACCCATTAGAGCATTGGAGTCAGGAAATTAGGGCACATGTGGGATTCCTCATCCATCCACTCCCCCTCCACCTCCACCTCCAACTCCACCTCTATGATTTAATATGACCAATACAATGAAAATGCTTATGTTCAGGGGTTTGGGATCAAAAGGTCCTAAACAATTATGGTTTGTTGTTGAAGTTGTGTGGAAAGAACAATAGATTACTGATGATGATATGAATAATTTCGAACTTATCGCAATGCTACGCGATCGAGCACTATCTTGGTACATAAACTATAGCATGAAGAATCCCACCGTTACAATGGCTGATACAAAGATAACATTGAATTCAAAATTCTTAAATTCAAAGTGATAGTCGCAGTGTTGTGCATATATGAAAGAAATCAAGCAAGTAGTGCTTAACAAAAATGATTGGGAATTAGACCAAAGACTCAAGTGTCTGATCAGTCAAGAGAATTTCTAGATCACTGACAAAGTACATAAAGAATGGTCCACCATTGTGTTGTTTTCACATCTAAAACTTCCATTATCACATTAGAAGATCAACGCACAAGTTGAAGCCTTAGAGATCATGATGAAGTTAGAAGCATGTCTAGTCAAGTATACACATGTAGAAGTCTAGCAGATCCAATCATACCTCACAAGTTTTCACATGGAGATCCCAGGGTTAAAGAAGGGAAAATATGTTTATTTAGACATATGTTTAGAAGTATGGTGTTTGAAATGTAAGGCAAAAGATCATTAAAAATATCATTGTCCCATGTATCCTAATTATATAGCAACTTGAGGTCCTAATCCTCTAAATCCAAAAACAAGTACAGGACAATTTGTTGGATCAAGTGAGGGGAGAATCTCTATTGTAGGTAGAGTAACAATCAAAGTTTCAAGCTGAGAACTCGCATAGAGGGTTTTGTATGTGAGGAAATCCTAGAGAAGATGAGAGATGATCTCATCAAATGATAATGATGATGCATCTAGGAAGAGTTTCAGTTCATATGAAATGAGCGTGTGGAGCAATTAAGCGATTTTAATCGTGGGAATAATCTAGCACACGCCTGTCTTCCCTTGAGGTGCAATAGGTCCCACAAAGTTAATTGCCAACTTTTTAAATAGTTGCACTTTCATCTATGGCTTGAGCAACATTTCATCCCTCTGTGATGGTTTCCGAGTCTGTTGACATATGTCGCAGGCCCAAGAGTATCCTTTTGAGTCTTGATGTAGAGTTGGCCACCATAGTCCTATGTGAAGAATTTTCTATGCTGTAGCGTGACCTGCAAAATGTCATCAAACTACCCCCCATGTGCTTTGGCCAAGACCTGTCCGCGCTTGAATTTAGGCACATATCTTCTTAAGATTTCATCGTTTCCCATTTTGTATAGGTGCCCTGCAATAATAGTGAAGCCTGTTGCTCGTATCGCCATTTATTTTTTCTGTTGAACATAATAGCCTTGTGGCGAGGTTCCTGTGGTCAAGAAATGGATTGAATCCTCAAAATGGACATCTGCGAGATGCATGACATATAACTGTGCATCAGGTAGTCCTTCCTCTAAGTTTGTGGGCTCTTCATCGTTCTCGATTCAGGACAGGTGACCTAGGCCTGCATCTAGATGTCCCGACTTTACAACGACTTCGAAGTCATATTCTTGAAATAAGAGCAACCACCTACAAATGTGCCCCCCAACATAGGCTTATTCACTAGGTATAAGGAAGAGTGGTAAATATACATCTTGAAATGTCCTCCGAGTAGATAGTGGCGGTATTTTTGAAGCGTGTATACCATCACCAAGCCTTCTCGCTTAGTAGTGGAGCAATTCTTGTCAACTTTTGATAATCGTCGACTAGAGAACACAATTGGGTGATCAAATCCCTCCACTCCTTTTGGAGTGAGTACCGCACCTAGTGCAATGGACGACATGTTGACATGCACGTGAAATTCGACGTCACACTTTGGGAAGAAAAATATTGGAGCGAATGCCATCTTTTCCTTGAGTGTTTCCAGACTTTTATCACATTCCTCATTCTAGCAATAAGTAGCATCCTTCTTGAGCAACTATTCCATTGGTCCCATGATTTGTGCATAGCATTTTATGGATTTCCGATAATATCCAATGTGTCCTAGTGTGGCACATAGTTGTTTGACACTTTGCGGTGCTTGCAGATTGAGTATGACAATGATCTTCCTGGGATCCACCATCAGACCTTGCTTAAAAACATAATGGTTGAGTAGGTTCCCGAAACGGATGAGGAAAGTACACTTCTTTAGGTTTAGCACAATCTGGTGTCATCGGTAAGTGTCCAACATTAAACATAAACTCACGATATGCTTCTTCACCAACCCAAATATGATCCAATTGTCAAGATATACTTCTATGAACTTGTATATAAATTCCTTGAATGTAGCTACCGAAACACGTGAGAATATCGCTGACGCGTTCTAGAGGCCAAAGGGAATCACCATATACTGAAAGCAATCGTATTCGGTGGTGAACGTTGTTTTACTCTTGTCCTCTGGTGCGATCTTGATCTGGTGGTACCCTAAGAAACCATCTGCGAAAGAATAGGCTTCTTTTCCGCTGACATTTTCCAGTACCTCTTTTGTAAATGGTGTCGGAAAGGGGTCATTAGCACATGCATCATTGAGCTTCCTTAGATCGATGCAAATGCGAATTTCACCCTTCTATTCCCTTTCCTGCATAGGACTTACCTAATCAAACTCCTATACAGGTTCAATGATCCCTGCTGCCAGCATCTTGTCCAATTCTTCGTGGACCTTTTCTTTGTATGTTGAATTCAACCGGTAAGGCCACTATTTAACGGGCTTTGTATCTGATTTCAGGTTTATTTTCATCATTCCTAGGTCACCTAAGATCCCCTTTAGCTCCGTGATTTTTGCGGGGAATAAATCTTGATATTATTGAAGCAATTAAATTACCTATTCCATCATGGAATCATCCCAATAGTCCCCAAGCATTGCATACTTTGGTTGTTCCTCCGTTTCAATGTTTACTTGTGTCATTTAATGGTGCGATGATGCCTGAATCCTCAATTTATAGTCCGTGCAGTTCGTGAGTCCCCTCTGTTTGTGGAATATTGATATTTCTAGGATCATCCTCATCATCTTCTACTTGCACATTATAGCATTCAAGGGCCTGGCTCAGCTATTGCGACCAATCCAGCTGCACGATTTATTTCGGTTCTAGTGGTATTTTGAAAATAGTGGCCTTCACAATCAACAATGCATCGTCCACCATATCCATCCATTGATCTTCAAAGAGGAATGTTGATAGGAACCCTTCATGTAAGATATCCCATTCACTTGTTCCATGTTAGAGCTTTGTTTTAGTATACCAGTTTCTTGGAATGACATCCAGGGTATCATAAAATATGTGTACCCACTCTGGTTGAGGCTCTTCTCCATAAGCTTGGACCCATCTGGTAATGTGCATCCATGGACCATCCTATCCATGATATTTCTTGGTTTTGTGTAGTTCCAACCTCCCAAACCTTATCTACATCATACGCTTGTAGCTGCGGCAATTTTTGAAGGTTTCTGCATGTGTTCCCCACCAGTGCGCAGGTGTCATGCGTAATGACCATCTCAATGCATCAAACTGTTGGTGCTCTTGTACTGCACTTTCAAACTTGGTCAAGAATTCATCTACTACTATCAGCCCATCATATGCCATAAATTCGCGATCCTGAGCTCTAACACAACACAGTGATTTAGTCATCATATTACATTGTAATGTGGTTACCTCGTTCAACCGGCTATGCCATCACTCATCTTCTTCATCTGAATCCTCAGTGCAAGACTTGCCATGGCCCCATGAGATTTTCCTTCCCTCCATCGGCTTGACCCATTCTGGATTTTGTGCAGAAATTTTGTAGATATAATCTATTTCATTATTGTTTCCATCAATGTGCACGGATTCACTGTAACATGGCCCTTCCGCCAGATCCAGCAGAATAATTATGCGGAGCAACTTGTTCTCAAATATCATTTTCCACTTCTTTAAGTTAATAACCCCATTCATATTGGTGGCCCAATCTATCCCCAAAAACGTACGATAAGGGCTATTTTAATCCATAATTTATATTACCTCAAATTCTATCTGGGTGCTCGCACCTTCGATATCTACTGTAATTCCTTGCAATCTTCCGATGGGCAAGATTTTCAGTTGGTTCACCATCTGCAATTGAGCAAGAGACCATTGAAGCGTGGGTTTGCCCATGTACTCCCACATATGTTTAAGTAGTACGTTTGGACTTAAGCCTAAGTCCAGAATGACCTAATCCATCTCATAGTCACCAACCTGTGGTGTTAACCACATTTCCCACCCAGTTTGCGACACATGTTTCCCTAATTTCTGGACCACTCAAGGTTCACTCCACCCGCCATACTTATTTATTAGTTCTCGCAAGCCCTTAAAATTGTCACACAGTAATTTCATGCATGTTTCTAAAAGGGTAGTCAACATCGAGGGATCCCTCTCTGGCTCAGGCTGATCCCTACTACCGGGGGTAGAGACTTTCGCGAAGCTTTCTTTAGCTTCCAGAGATGTCTCCTTGCAATCCCCAACATCCTCCTTGATTAGTTTCCCCTTTTCGTCACTTGTGACCATGCCTCTTATGAGTACTATGTTCATGTTGGGGTCTTCTTCATGGGGTTCAGACCTCATCATCTGCATGTTCTATGTCATCGTAGGTTGTGCTACCATTTTTTCATGAATCTGTGCTATCAGTGTGGGCAATCTATCAGCTCATGATTGAATTTCTCACAATAAGTGCATGATATTCTAGTCGGGTTGGTACAGTCCTACGCATAGTGCCTTGGTCCTCCGTAGTTGTAACAGATTAGCTTCCAACAACCCCTTCCTGGCCCCATTCTGCCCCGTCCTCATCCACATCCCTAAAACCCACCACGCGTTATCGCTGCACCTAGATCCTGACCTCCCACTTCAATCTGGATTATGTAGGTAGGTGACTGGTCCATTAATAATTGATAGCTATAATAGTCTCTTTCCTCGTGGTCCACTAATTTACAAAAGTTCCAAAATAGCTGCTAGAGGGTTTGGTTGAATTTTGGTAGTAGATGACAGTTTTTCATGCTATGCTTTCCTCCCACCTGACAGTTTGTGCACCAGAGCAGGGTTGTCGCACTTCGCCCTACCTATGCCTCTGGTAGAAATTGTGTTGGTCCCCCCGTTGCCACATAATTTGCAAAGATTAGGCAGTGATATTTATCATGCCCCTGGCTTTTACACATTATACACCACACTTCCTCCCAGACGTTTGGGCCAGGCAATTGTTCTTGTTTTAACTTCTTCATTTCTAAACACAAGTTTTGTATTTGCGCTTGGATTTAATGAACTCCCAACCCCGGGCCCTGTATTGGAGTTTTATGCAACCTCATCACTATCTCCAATGCTTCATCCTCGGTTGAGATCTTTTGTTGTGATAGAGCCATCCTTAGCTGTGGTGTCAATGATGCCACAAACCAAGCACAGTGCCGCACATCCAAGAGTGTCATGTTCACCTCGTGGATTGTACTTTTCAGTCTTTGATCTAGATCCCACGTGGTTTCACTATGCACCATTGTGATCTCTTTGAACCCTATTATCAACTACATTTCTAACTTTGGCCGTCTAAATTCTTTCTTCAATTTGGTCTAGATCTCTGTTGTCCCCGCATTCAGGTGGTCACTTGATTACTTTGTGTACCATGTTAGCGATCGGTCCTGCAGCGTGCTAACTAAGGTAGCCTTTCTCATGTTATCGTTCATAGCTCTATGTGCTTCCCATATCAACGTCACCACAAACCAAAATTGTTCTAGATCTTTCCTTCCTGCTCCTTTGAATATTGGTAACTGGATCGCACTCATCATTTTTAACTCCTGGTTTACACGTCAGTGTACTCTGAACTACTACTGCTCATGATCCCCTCAATCCTCAAACTTTTTCTCTGTAGAGTTCCCGCATTCTGACATCAGACATCCCTTAGGTAGATCCCAGTCCAAAAAACAGAACCATTTGTTGGCTTATATGGGCCTGACCTAGGTTCGGAAGAAGTATTTAGCCAATCAATTCCTGTAGCTATTGGCCCTTTTGGCAATACCCCGCAGAGTGCGAACTACAGTCTCACTCAAGGTAGCAGGGGAGGGTGCTAGAACTAGGTTTCCACACCCTTAGCATGTCTGGATGTGGTCTGTAGTGTTCGTGTTCCATTCTGTAGTCTCACGCTACCCTGCTTCTTCGCGGATCTGAGATAGGGCTATTCCTTAATACTTATTACTTAATGAGTTATTATAGATCAGATTTACTTGTTACAGTCTTTAAGAAAACATTTAATCAAGATAACCAATGCGCTCATTCAAAAGAGACACAGATTTGCATAAACCCATAACATATAAATAAAGAAATATAAATATCAACCATTCATTAATAAGATCCACAACAATTCAGATTTGACACATAATTTTAGAACCAACTTATATTTATTCTCTTCCTTCATCAATACAACAAGATCTGCCCTACACACTCAGCTGCAACAGTCTGTACACACAACTGCGAACTCTACCAAGCCTCTGTGCACACAACTACAGAGCCTCTATCTACCCACAAATACCGTTGACTTGAATTTACAGATGCATATAATCTTCACATACCAATAGCACTAAGATCATTCAAACTCCAACAAAACTGCCTTCTACCCTTAGAGCCTCACTCCATTTATACATTCCCATGGTCCATGAACCATGGGTAGGCCGACTTACTCCCTATTATTATATATTATTTTTTTGGTGGACAACCCTTTGAATTGACCTTTTACATTTCACGCTCTGCTTCTTTCCGAGTTTTAAAATATTTTCATCCTGACTTATACGCTCTCAGCCCAAAAACGATTACGAGGCACCTCCACTACGCAACAATTGTTTTATGTACATGTTGAATATGTAGTGCCATGTACATATTGTACTATGCACTTGATGGATATGTGGTGTTGTGTGCATATGAGGTTGTGCACATTTTGAATATGCGGTGATGTGTACATATGGTGCTATGTATATATTGTATATGTAGTTCTAAGTACATATGGTGTTTTTTGCGTGTTGTACATGTGGTCCTATGTACATATGGTGTTTTTTTCATGATTGTACATGTGGTATTGTGTGCATGTGGTGTTGTGTACATGTTTTACATGTTCTACAAATGTTATTCTAACTGCAGAAAGGAGAAAGACTGAAATGTAAAGCAAAACCTAATAAACCCTAATTAACAAGCTAATTCTAATTTTGCCAAAAACACTATTAAAACCATGAAAGAAATTCCATTGCCTACTCAATGAACTAAAAAACATCTAACCATTCTATTTCTAGAAGTAAATAAGCAAAAAACGTATTTTTAGATTATTGTGTGTTTTTATGTGAATTTAACATGCATCTAATTGATTGTGTGTGAGTGTGGCAGTGAACAGGTGGTCTTAGAAGGTTGTTTTGGAGCTTGGGAGGATGTAGGATGGTGTGGATGGGTGCTAGGGGGTCTTTTGTGGCCTTCTGGAGGCTTCTCTCACACTCAACCTTCAAAAGAAAGCCTACAGGAAAGACTACAGGAGGACACAGGAAAACTACAGGAGGAAAACAAGGAAACTACAGTGGGCCTACAAGAGGACGCCGAGAGAAATTTTTTCTTTTTTGAGGGTGTGAGAGTGGGTGGAAAAGGTGGATGAAGGTTGGAATGAGGTGTTAGGGTGCCTAAGGTGAATCACCAGGAGAGAGAAAGATGATTGGGTTTGCTCAAGGAGAGAGGAAGAATTTCTATGAAAATTGAAGGAAACTAGGGTAGAATTGAGATGAGGTTTGGGAGACCTATAGGGCATGGATCAAATGGAGGGTGTGATTTTTGGTAAGATGGATTAATACTAGAAGATATATACTGCATAGAAACTGACAGTCAACCAAGAAAATCGAGCAACCAATGAAATGAGTGAATCCTAGGAAAAACATAATTTTGCATTAAAATGGCCTAAACTATGATGTATAAAAGGAAATGATGGGAAATGTTGTAAGAAAGGAAAGCATGCAAAAGGAATATTACAAATCAGGAAGTGAACATGATAAGGAAGATCTAAAGTGAAGCAAAACTAGATTATCAACCTACTAGAGCAGCAAACATTAGAAGTCATAAGAATGAGGAAAATTTGTGTTTCTGGGGGAGGAAGAGAGGCTAAGGCACTTTTCCTAGCCTTTTGAATCTTCTTTGATCACTACTTAACCTACTACAGAAAGCACAAATGGAAGAAAGCTACTAAATCATTAAAAATAGCCTATTCTTAACCATAAGAGAAATACATCTAACAACAAACTAATCTACAAACTAAAGTAAAGCATATAAATACAAGTAAAGAGAAGCTTGGATTCTTGGATTGGGCCCAATACCAAGAGCTTCAAACCTTTGAGGTAACTCAGTGCTAGCTCAAAATGGATTCCATCTTCACTATCAAAAAATAGCAAGATTACATAAAACTGTCATAAAATAGTAAGCTCAAAATTTAAGTAGAGTTTACACAAGGAAAAAAATCCCACCCTAGATCAACAACTTCCTTAAAATCACGGAGGCTTGGCACCTGAAACTCGAGATAACTATTAATCATCTTCCACTTGCTTAACTGCCTTCTAGTGCATGATTCGGTTGCTTGTACTCCGAGCTTAATGAAGTGGAATTCAAAGTGAGGAGAAATAAATGAGAGGGATTCCCTCTTATAAGTCCTCTCCTCTATCTACTTCGAGTTATTTCTGTTGTTTGACCACTAGATCCTTGACTTTAACCTCAAAATCCATCAATAATCTGCATTAAATACATGTTAGACCACATGGCATAATAACTAACTCAACTCACCCTATAAGCATAAATATAATCAGAAAATTGTACAATAAGCTAAGAGAATGGTTGATTTGACTAGGTTAGGAGGTAAAATGAGCCCATATAATTACCCATTTATGAGGCTCATCATCACCCCCCTACTAAAGGTGTTGCTCATCCTCTGAGAAACCTAGTCAATATCTTGGTCTTTCATGGCCCTAGTGGCCTCCCTAGCATTCCAGGCTTCTGATGTGGTCTTCTCATGTTCTCCATAAAATCCTTCCTTTTTATCTATGTCCTTCCATTGCTCCTTCTCTTCTTTTTCTCTTCTGCCTTCTAGCATGGCTAATATGAGTGGAGGACTTAGTTTGAGGCCAATCCAGTTGACCTTCAGCCTTTGCATGAAGCACTTATACATTGGTACTCTTTTCAATGCCTTTTTCACCATCATGGGGTGATGATATTCTCTAATCTACAAGCTGTGGGGTAGGGTGTTCCATCTTCTCATGCATGCATGCACACGGTCATCCCCAAGTAGCCTAAGCATATCTTTAAAGTGTTTAATGGCTTGTTCCTGATAGGCTAGATATTTAGGAGCAAATTGAGGGTCATTGGCATGCAGGTTGTGTGTGTTGATGAGTTCCATAGGATCTGATGGCTCATATCTTATCATCAATTGTTCATTATGCTCTTTCATTAAGAATCTTTCATTTCTGCTGCCCTCACTTATTCATGGTTCATCCATGATGCCATGGCCATTAATTGCATATCCCCTAGCTTGGCATTGGGGTACCACACATTTACGTCTATGAGGGCCAAGTTGTGTAGATAGAACTCTGCCATCTTTGCTTTGTCCTCAAAGGTTCTTTAGTCACACAAATCCATGAACTGCATGTAGTCTTGGAAAGGTATTATGCCTCTTTGTGCCAAATTTCTTATTTGGAATTGAAGTCACCGATCCTTCGAATAGAGGCCATAAGATTTGGCTAGTGTTCTGCATCGTAATGCTTATATGGATAAGCTAGCCATGTATGCCAAATGAGTCTCTTTCTCCTGTAGCTACCTCCTTATTAATTCATTCTCACTCTCAAGGTGGCTTCTTGTAATGGCTTCTCTGTCTCCAAGAGCAATTAATTCCCTACCCATTTCCTTGAGTTTGTCTTCCATGTGTCCAATATCATCAACTCCTTTATACTTGGCTATCTGCATCCACCTATGCGTTCTCACTCTCACTTTTTCCAATTCAAAAATTAGTAGAATTGCAAATTTATATGGGATTATCTTGCCTCCCTCAAATACTCTATATTAGGAGTCAATATTAGGCTGGGGGTCAAGTTCTTGTAGCTTTTGTGCTTCCTCTTTCACCTCTAGCTATCCTCCTATCTTTTCCTCAAGTTTTTGTGTCTCCTGTATTTTGGACAGTGTCTCCTGTAGGACTGTTTTAGCCCGTAGAATTTCCTTTCCCTTCCATGTAGAAGATCTTATAGTCCTCCTTTCATAGGTTATGGGTGTCTTGGAAGGAGATTCTTTCACATTGGTAGATGGTGAATATTCAATGTTAATGGGAGTCTTTGATGAGGGTTGATCTTTGCCTATTTTAATTCTAGTACTCGTCCTTGCCCTGAAATACATGGATTTTTTTTTGTTCCTCTCCTACTTTAGCTTGACTGGTGTACTAAGGGCAGTGAGGGTAGTTGTTGTTTCTCTTTCCAAAGTTTCAGGGGAATCTTCTCTTTGCTCTGCCCTCTCTACCTCCTTTTCTCCGTCTTCTATTTCTTTTTCCTCCTCACGCTCCGTCTCTTTTTCTACCTCTTGTTTTGTCCCTTCAACTCTCCACCCCTCTATTTCTTTTCTTTCCTCCTTCCTCTCTTGCTCTACTATGTCACCACTAGCTTCATCTTCTCCTCCTTGTTGTTCTCCCTCCTCACTGACAACAGGACTGACATCATAGGTTAATGCCTTGATGTCATCCTTAGTTGTCATATTTCTAAAAACTTCCCATGCTATAGGGATTCTAAGGGTATGGAGGGCTTCTTCTACTAGGACCTTGATTAGGCCATAGTGAGCTAGCTGTTGTGAATTTCCTTCTTGTACCTTGGTGTTGGAGTCAATGAGGGACCGAAGGAGAAAGTAAGGGATGCTGAGCTTTTCATGTGTTGGGGTATCCATGCCATATCTCAATTCTTGGAGGATTCTAAAATGATATCCATAAACAATGTTGTGCCTCCCCTCATAAGAAATCTATTTGATCGCTTTTTAGCTAACCTCATCCCAGGGTTATGGTACACTAGCCCTCCTAATTCCATTTTTTTCTTCAATAGGGGTTTCATTATCTTGGAAAAATTTCCTCTTGGTAGCCTAAACAATTATTTTCTAATCTTTACTCCAAGGCAACCCAAGAGGAAGGGTAGTGACCCTACTGATGAATTCAGAGATTATTTCAATGGATAGTTCTCTAATGGTTATAGTAGCATGAGTTCTTGTGTGAGGGACTAGAAAGAGGGAAAATTCATGGGAAATTTCATCATCAAACCCTCTAAAATTCTCAAGGAAATTCATCGAGTTCACCCTTGTAAATATTTCGACCACATGAGGATGTGCATGGAGTCTAGTGGAGTTAGTGGGGTCTTTTCTAATAAACCTATCTATCATACTTCCTGTACTTCTTTTGGAAAACTAGATATGGAGGTGGAGAAAAATAATTTTGAGTGAAATAGAAAAACAGAGAGGACTGTGCTTTCTTTTTTAAACAAAAATTGTTTTTTATGTATTTATACCCTCTTAAAGACTGATTTTATCCTCAATTTGAGACCAACTGTTTCACATTTTGATATTCAATAGAGGGCATTCATGAACCCTACCTCTTTAGACTGAAATTGGTGCTAAAAATCATGTTTCCTCCCTTCAAAATGACTCATCGTCCCTCCTGTAGAATCCCGTTGTCCCTCCAATAAATTTCTTGTATGTGCTCCTATAGAAAGTATTGAGAGAAAAAATATGGAGGAAATTGATGGAGGATGGTGGATACGAGGTTGTGGGGGCATAGAAATACTACTCTGTGGCTAAGTTCTGAGGAGAAAATGAAAATAATTTTGTGAGGATGCACGGGGAGGAGTGCTCATTACCTTTTATGGTTGTTTCCAGCTATGAGTGCTAAGCTGGCAAGCTGTACCTTGCCTAGAATAGGACCGTTGGTCCCCACCTACTTGGTCGTCATGACCCCCCTCATAATCATCCACTATTATTGCATCGGAGTAAACTCTTCCTCCTACTACATGTCCTTCACATCTTTTGCTTGAGTTGACTGTGCGCACGTATGGGTGATATCTCAGTTAAGTGAAGTCAACTAAATGAATTTGGCCAAGTTAACTAGCCACCTTTCCCTCTTTCGATGTCAACCATCGCATTGCCTTCATATGATTACTAGCTACACAAATGCAGATAGAGGAGTGACTTAGCTACTTACCTGTAATCTAAGTGTATTTCTTGCCATCAACTGTGAGGTGTTATGGCATTCTTTTCTTCACGCCTTCATTTTACATCATGCATGCTGTCTCTACTTGGTGATGTGTTGATATGTATTTCTGCAGGTTCTTCTTTTGCTAGAGCTAAGTTGCATGTGCCTTTTCAACCTTCAGATGTGTTGTCCCTTGCTGCTGATGCTGGACTTCTATGGGATCAACTGCTACAGGAATTTCTACAGGAGCCCCTGTAGCTGCTTCTCCCCTTGAAACTTCAAATATTTCCCTGTGGTTGGAGCTCAAGAATGATGCCAAAGGTGGATATGAATGATGTAGGAATAGTAGGTAAGCTTCAGGTAAAGTTAGTGGTGCCTTTTCCTCCTTTTATTTTTGTTTTTTCCAAAACTGATAAATTGTTTTTCTGTGTTTTTCCTTGGAAAGGGAAAAAATAATAATAATAACAATGCTTGGAGTCTAGTGCAGGCTTGGAAATGATGGCAAGGAGTTTTGAAGATGGTAAGATGGATTATAGGTTCCTCATGAAGCTTTTCTTGTCCCTTAAACTGCCCCCTATAGACACTTTTGGCTCTCTGTAATTCCTACAGGACCCTCATGTAAAAAAACAACTTTGGAAGAAGAGGTACAATGGGGTGAAAGAGATGCCAAAAATGATGGAGGTTGGTGTGGAGAAGATGACATGGATGCTGATATGAATGTCAGGTTCCCCTTGGCACCTTCTTCTACTCCTTGTAATCCTCCTGCAAACCTGCAATGCAATAAAAATTCATTTTTTTCTTTCTCTTTTTTTTTTAATCAACTAGGGTGCCTCAGATAGGTTTTCAGCTTAATTTCCTACCCTAGGTGCCTCCAAGGGAGGTTTTCACCAAAGGATATTATTCTTTTCCCTTTTTTTTTACATCACTGGGCCGCTCGAGAATAGATTTTCAACCCAATGATGGGAATCAAGCACCTCATGGAGGTTTTCACTTGAGTCCTTATTTTTCCTCTTTTTTCCTCAGTGAGTGAGTGAAGTGGAAGCTAATACATGCTCCAATACCATCACTATTTTATTCAAATATCCAATAAACTCTCGCTAGGGGAGGGGTTTCTTGTAGACTTTCAACCGATATCCATTGACAAGCATGGGGATGGCTTCATCATCAATGGTTCTAATTAGAACTGAACCATTGTCATTGCATTTCTCCACAGTGTAGGGTCCCAGCGATCTTGTCCTCAACTTGCCTTTGATATCCTTGTATCTTGAACCATAGAGTAGTGTCTAATGTCCCTCTTGGAATTGCTTCTCCCCGATATTTCTGTCATGCCATATCTTTCTCTGAAACTGAACTACCTTTGTATGGACAAGGGGCTTCCAGTCTATATTCATCCAATCCATTGAACTAAATTAATCTCTCCTTTTGTGCATTGCTGAGGTCTAGGTCCAGCTGAGCTGCTATCCTTAGGGTATTGAATTCAAACTCTATTCACAACAAAGCCTTCTTCCCATAGATCAGCTCATAGGGTGTGGACCCAGTGGTGGCCTTTCATGTTGTGTTGTAGGCCCACGTGGCCTCAACTAATCTGTCTTCCGAGTCTTTTCTCCCGCTGCTCACTACCTTGTTTAAGATCCCTTCCAATGCTCTATTAGTGACCTCCACTTGCCCATTGGCTTGTGGATGGTAAGGGTTGGAAGTCCTATGCTTGATCTTATGATGTGTGAGCAGGTTTTCAATCAGGTTGGAAATGAACTAACTGCCTTGGTCTGTGACCAATTCACTCGGATACCCGAACTTGTAGAATATGTTTTCCCTCAAAAAATCAGCTACTTTTTCCTCCATCATTGCTTTGATTGCTTTTGTCTCTACCCACTTTGTCAGGTAGTTAGTGCACATAATAAAGTATTGCTTCTGCTTTGAAGGGGGGTTGATAGGCCCCACAAAGTCCATGCCCCAATTCTCAAATGGATCAAAGGTCACTTGAGGTTGCATGGTCATTTCATCCTTTGGAGTGGGTTTCGCCATCCTCTAACACCGATCACACTGGCTCATGTATCTTCTAACATCCTGATGAAGAGTGGGCCAGTAGTGGCCTGCTTACAATATCTTGAAGGCCGTTATTTTTGCTGCAAAATGACCTCCAAAAGGCCCGTCATGAAAGATCAGGAGGATGTCAAAGACTTCCTCCTCCTTGACACATCTTCTCAAGGTCTGATCTGGGCCAAGTTTGAGGAGACTGCCTCCAATCCAAGTGAAAGGGGTGCTTTTCCTTACTATCTTTCTCTTCTCTTTTGAGGATAGGTGTGGTGGGAACTATGTGAAACCAGGTAGTTTGCTATATCAACAAACCATGGAGAGAGTGCTAATATATAAAATAGGTGTTCATCTGGCATTTGGTCATCAACCATTCCTTCTTCACCTGCAGGCCAATTTACTCTAGACAAAAAGTCAGCAACAACATTCTCTTTACTATGCTTATCA